>MU106243.1:0-10492 GCA_012274485.2 Sinapis alba
AAAACCTCACTCTCTTAATCATCGTATCAATGGCCAAGGCAGACAAGAAACCAGCAGAGAAGAAACCTGCCGCAGAAACCACCACCACCACCACCACCGCGGCGGCTGCAGCAGAGAAGAAGCCAAAAGCCGGAAAGAAGCTTCCTAGGGACCCCGCCGTCGCCGGAGACAAGAAGAAGAAGCGCTCCAAGAAGAGCGTCGAGACATACAAGATCTACATCTTCAAGGTTCTGAAGCAGGTTCACCCCGACATCGGAATCTCCAGCAAAGCCATGGGGATCATGAACAGCTTCATCAACGACATCTTCGAGAAACTTGCTGGCGAGTCTTCCAAGCTCGCGAGGTACAACAAGAAGCCGACGATTACTTCAAGGGAGATTCAGACTGCTGTGAGACTCGTCTTGCCTGGAGAGTTGGCGAAACATGCTGTTTCTGAAGGGACCAAGGCTGTTACCAAGTTCACGAGCTCTTAGATTTGTTATGTTTTTTTAAAATTAAGTTTTAAGTAGTTGTCGGTAGTTTTTTAAGGTTTTGGGTATCGTAATAGGTTGTGTAATTTGAGGATTATGGTTTCTTTTACTTGAAGAAACTTATATGTAAGAAAGTTCTTAATTTTCTAATGTTTTGGTAATTTCATTTTCCTGCAACTGTTTATTTTAGTGTGGAATCGAACTAAACTACATTTTTCATAAACAAGCCAAATTGTGAATCTTTACGTGTTGGTGGGGTCCGTGAATAATGCGAAAAACTCATAAGAACTGGTTTTTAATTAACATTAATTAACAACTTTTGAAACTGATTCTTAAACTATTCATGTGACCTATATCCTTAAGAACTTTTTTTAGTCATGGTTTAACTGTTATGCTGTTAAATTAGCTTATAGCCTTGCACGCTGTTCGTGTAGGGAGAAAATTGTAATTTGGAATTTAGATCCCACGTGACCCACACAACCATTAAATTACCAGACCCATCTTTTAATTCAATAATTAGTACGTTCATATATCGGCGTTATTCAGTGCATTTTCCAATTTTAGTTATGTATTTTACTTATAGTTTTCAGCTATGCCTTGTATTCGAATAACGGTTTAGTAATAACATTAAAATATTTTTATTTATCAAAAAAAGAGTTGTAAAATAGCCTTAATACATCGAGATATAACATTACGGTATGAGAACTGATCATCAGCAACGGCTGAGACAATCTTGACACTCTTTTTTAGTGTGACAAGTAACGCTACAATTCCTTATGCATACTGGGTCTGGAACACCTTCCGGCCTTGTTGTTTCCATCCTGCACAACAACCACAAATTATTATTACATCTATCTTAAAAATGTATATGTATATATACGCATCGACAATGATTCATTAGGTTTTTATGATAAAGGTTGTTCTGGAACGATATTTAGAATAACTGTAGGTTACGTACGGTGTGGGATGGTCTTCCTTTGACATGTTTTCCATTCCACTGCATGCTTCTAGATGACATCCGATCATTATCAGTGCCATCATCATCATCATCATACACACCTTTTGCGCCATTCTCTTAAACAATTTTTTTTTCTTTATATTTGGAATTCAAAATTAAAACTGATTTTTGTTGTTTGATATATATGATTTGTGTGTATGTATATATATATACATGATGAGATGAAGGAAATCAAACAGTAATTGCCATTGTAATATATTTGTTGGTTTGACTTGAATACAGTTCATTTTGTATGACTAAAAAGGGAGAATACAATTAAATTTTGTAACTGCTCTATGGATAGGAAATCTCTATTACTTTAATTTATATCTTACAGTATTTGGAAACAAATAAAAAATTATAATTGAAAGATCCTAACCATTTGACCAAGTAATTAATCATATTCTCATAAAAAATAAATAAATCAGAATTGCATGAAAATAATACTAACTACTAATCTATACGTAGACATGCATTTATTTTCATTGTTCTAAAAGGAAAAAAATTAGTAAGAATGAAACAAAAAAAATTCATCAGTGACTTCTGCTAGTGGTAGCATTGTAGCTGCTTCCCCAATCTTACAGTCACCCGATGATAGTCTTCGGATCGATCTCCACAGACAAAAAGATGAGCTTGACCAGTTTTTAAGAGTTCAGGTACTAATCGTCTCTGTTTTGTGCTCTGTTTTTTGCTCTGTTTTGTTTACTTTTGTGTGGTTCAGGCAGCTCAAATGGCGAAAGAAGTGAGGGATATGAAACAGAGACAGATTGCATCTTTTCTCAACACAATAGAGAGAGGAGTGAGCAAGAAGCTTCAAGAGAAAGACCACGAGATAGATGTCATGAACAAGAAGAATAAGGAGCTCGTGGAGAGGATAAAGCAAGTGGCAATGGAAGCTCAGCATTGGCACTACAGAGCAAAGTACAATGAGTCTGTGATTAATGTCTTAAAGACAAATTTACAACAAGCAATGTCACACAACAACAACAATGTTGTTGCTACTGCAGATCATGGTATAGAAGGGTTTGGAGACAGTGAAATAGATGATGCAGCTTCATCACACATTGATCCAAACAACAACAACAACAACATGGGGAGTCAGACGATGAGATGCAAAATGTGTCATGGGAAGGATGTGTCGGTGTTGCTTGTGCCGTGTAGGCACTTGAGTTTGTGTAAAGAGTGTGATGTGTTCACTGGTTTTTGTTCTGTTTGCAAGTCTTTGAAAACTTCTAGCGTTCAGGTCTTCTTTTCCTGAAACATAACAGGAAGAAATGGGATACATTATATGAATTGTCGGTGTGTTATAATTATTGAGTATTTTATTTTGTTCTTTGTAAGCAATTCTGTTTTTTTTTCAGCAATGAATTTTATATTACAAAGATTATATAAAATCATAACCGAGTTATCCGAACCTAGAAATAATGAACCGAACTTATAAATAGTTTATCCGAACCTAGGGTTAAAGTTATCTAAACTTAGGGTTAGGGTTATATAAACCTAGGGTTAGGGTTACCCGAACCTAGGGATTAGGGTTATCTGAACCTAGAGTTAGGGTTATCCGAACCTAAGGTTATCCGAAGGGTTAAGGTTACCCGAACCTAGGTTTGAATGACTATTTTTGAGTATTTTATTTTGTTCTTTATAAGCGATTCTGAGTTTTTTTCACCAATGAATTTTCTGTCACAAAGATATGAATACTTAGGGTTATTCGAACCTAGGAGTAGTTTATCCGAACCTAGGGTTAGGGTTACCCAAACCTAGGATTTAGGGTTATCCGAACCTAGGGTTAGTTACCTGAATCTAGGGTTATCCGAACCTAGGGTTAAGGTTATCCAAACCTAGGGTTAGGGTTATCCAAAGTCCAAACCTAGGAATAGTTTATCTGAACCTAGGGTTGAGGGTTATCCGAGCCTAGGGTTAGGGTAATCCAAACCTAGGGTTAGGGTTATCCGAACCTAGGGTTAGGGTTATCCGAACCTAAGGTTAGGGTTATCCGAACCTAGGAATAGTTTATCCGAACCTAAGGTTAGGGTTATCTGAACCTAGGGTTTAGGGTTATCCGAACCTAGGGTTAGGGTTATTGAACCTAGGGTTAAGGTTACCGAACCTAGGGTTAGGGTTATCTGAACCTAGGGTTAGGGTTATCCGAACCTAGGGTTAGGGTTATCCGAACCTAGGGTTAGGGTTAGGGGATTAGGGTTAGGGTTACCCAAACCTAGGGTTAGGGTTACCATAACCTAGGGTTAGGATTACCCGAACCTAGGGTTAGGGTTACCCGAACCTTGGGGGTTTAGGGTTATCCAAACCTAGGGTTAGGTTATCCGAACCTAGGGTTAGGGTTAACCAAAACTAGGGTTAGGGTTACCTGATCCTAGGGTTAGGGTTACCCTAAACCCTAAACCCTAAACCCTAACCCTAACCCTAGGTTCGGATAACCCTAACCTAGGTTCGGATAACCCTAACCCTAGGTTCGGATAACCCTAACCCTAGGTTTGGATAACCATGAACCCAAGGTTCGGGTAACCCTAACCCTAGGTTTGGATAACCCTAACCCTAGGTTCGGATAACCCTAAACCCTAGGTTCATGTTACCCTAATCCCTAACCCTAACCTTAGGTTTGGATAACCCTAACCCTAGGTTTGGATAACCCTAACCCTAGGTTTGGATAACCCTAACCCTAGGTTCGGATAACCCTAACCCTAGGTTCGGATAACCCTAACCCTAGGTTCGGATAACCCTAACCCTAGGTTCGGATAACCCTAACCCTAGGTTCGGATAACCCTAACCCTAGGTTCGGATAACCCGAACCCTAGGTTCGGATAACCCAAACCCTAGGTTCGGATAACCCTAACCTTAGGTTCGGATAAACTATTCCTAGGTTTGGATAACCCTAACCCTAGATTCAGATAACCCTAAACCCTAGGTTTGGTAACCCTAATCATAGGTTTGGATAACCCTAACCCTAGGTTTGGATAACCCTAACCCTAGGTTTGGATAACCCTAAACCCTAGGTTCAGATAAATTATTTCTAGGTTTGGTTCACTATTCTTATTCCTAGGTTCGTATAACCCTAGCCCTAGGTTCGGTTCACTATTCCTAGATTCGGATAACCCTAACCCTAGGTTCGGATAAACTATTTATAGGTTTGGTTCACTATTCTTATTCTTATGTTCGGATAACCCTAATCCTAGGTTTGGTTCACTATTCCTCGGTTCGGATAACCCTAACCCTAGGTTCGGTTCACTATTCCTAGGTTCGGATAACCCTAACCCTAGGTTCGGATAATCCTAAACTTAGGTGAAGAAGCAAAGAACGTTTAAATTGTTTTTTTCTGTCTTTTTATATACTATATGTATTTTACTTATTAGTTTTAGGGTTGTGTTCGATTTGTATCTTTTAAGCAATCATCACACCATTCACCACCAGCCGCAATGGAAGATTCACAAGAACCGTCTCCCTCACGTAACCTAGATGACACCGTAAACAACACAAGACATATCCCTCTCGATCTCGTTTTAGATATCCTCTCGAGACTTCCAGCGAAGCCTCTCCTCCGATTCCAAGCAGTGTCAAAGCTATGGTTCTCCATCATCCGCAGCAAAGATTTCGTCGATACGTTCCTAACTAGGTCAAAAACTCGCCCTCGTCTCCTTTTAACGTTCAAGCACTTCGATTCCCGTAAGCGTTTCATCTTCTCGGCTCCTGAACACGAAGATGACAAAACATCCTCCCGAGTCATGGCTAGACACGACATGACGATCTCGGATCTTGTCTACTACATCAGATCTCGCCCTTTAAATGGTCTGGTTTGTTGCACACGTGGTTCATCGATCGCTGTTTGTAACCCCACCACTAGACAAATCGTAACATTACCAGATGTTACACGTAACGGAAGAGACATGTACGCACGTCTAGGGTACGATCCTGTCGGAGAACAATACAAAGTCTTGTGTGTGATGATGTTTGACGGTTTCGACAGCGTTACATCGGACAATATAGAACAAGAGCATTTCGTTTTCACGCTGGGAACTCCACAAAAGAAGTGGAAAAAGATTAAGACAGTCACTAAAGATCCTTACCGCTGCATGAAAGGCGAGGTTTGTATCGATGGTGCTGTATACTATGGAGTAGGTTATTCAAGGATAGCTAGATTTGATGTTATGTCCGAGAAGATTGAGTTTATTCAAGGACCTGAAAATTATAACGCAGTCTCATGTTATTCAAGACTTGTAACTTACCAAGGAAAACTAGCATGTTTAAGCTATGGCTTCTACGTGACATCTGAGATGTATATGTGGATTCTGCAAGATGCTGACAAACAAGAATGGTCGAGCATTGTGACTTGTGATGTGCATAGTGAGTGGAGAGATTTGTGGATTGGTCAGGAGAGAGTTGTGTGCACTGGTGAAATTCATACCAACGAGGCTATACTGGTTACAAGATCTTTATACTCATCTGAGCTCTTTCGTGTTTACTATTGCGATATGATTAGTAAGCGTGTTAGAAGAGCTGAGGTTGATGGAATCGCAGATGATGAGTTTAGACGTGTCCATAGAATTGGTAAGCATGGTCGTGAAATGTTGTGTTTCCCCGGTCACGTTGAGAATATTATGTTCTTCTAATCAACACTACTCTTGGTAGTTCTCATGAGCTTCTCATTCCTCTTATTGGTCACTGGCTTCTCTTTTCATTGGAATATTTTATTTTATTTTAATGCTTTGGTTTCAAGTCCATTTTTCTGAAAAATGTTCATTGCTTATACATAATGGTTTTGAGTTTGTATCAAATAAATGAGAAGAAGAACTAATTGTCATTTATCTATCAGTAAATTTTCTCATACCTTTTCTATCCTGGTAAAAAAAGAGAAAAGAATACATCGTTATAACAGTATTAAAGATACTTTTATAAAGAAGTATAACAATAAGATACATGTTTTATTTTGAATTTTTGATCGTATGTTTTTGTACTTCATTCTCATTCGTCCCTGCAGTTGTAAAATACAAACATAAGATGCATCATTCTGTAGTATGCGGCGCCTGATCCTTCAAATATTCAATGAATTGATTTCAAATAAATTAAAAATTAACTCTGGCAGCACATATTGTTCATAAACAAAGCAAAATACGTGGTATTTTCTAGAAAAAAACTAAGTTTATAATTATCCTTATTTTTGTGCATTTTCCTTTTTTCTCAATATGTATAGATATGTTCTTTTAGCTGATATACATTTTTTTTATCACATTTAGATTATTATTTATATTTTTATTATTTATAAGTGGTAAATGAGAATAGTTATTTAGTGATTTATTTTTAAAATAATTCTTTTAATTATGTAAAAGTAAATTAAAAATGTAAAAAAAACATTATATCTATGTTTAATTACAAATTTGATAGTTATCCAATTATATTATTAAATGAAACACAATAAAATATATATTTTAAAGATTTGGTGTGATGAATATATAGTGTTACACTAATCACATTACATCAAATTTGGTGGAATGATGTTAATTTTGGTGTGTTTGATGGTTTAAGATAATCGAAATTAGATACTCCCTCCGTTTCATATTATTTGTCGTTGTAGGGAAAAATTTTCGTTTCAAAATAAGTGTCGTTTTAGAGTTTCAATGCAAAATTCATTAATAAGATTTATAGGTAATTGTGTTTTTATTTTTCTATTGGTTGAAATATGGTTAGGTGTATAGGTAATTGTGTTTTTATTTTGGAAATATACAAAATCATATGTTTTCTTAATATGTGTGAATAAACCTAGAACGACAAGTAATATGAAACGGAGGGAGTAGTTCTTTTGTGGTGGTTAAATCTTTAATGAGGTTAAATTTGTTTGTAATCATGTTTTATTGGTGAATGATGAGGAAAGAAATAACAAGTTTCAAGGTAGGTGTTGGAGGTTGAAGACATGATTGACTTTTACAGATTCCGAGTGCTGTTTGACCCATTACCATGGCGCCACTTGTAACACCTTTGTCACCTCTATCGTCTTCAAAACTCTAAAACCTTTCTTGGAGAGCTTCGAAAGATCAGATCTTTGGATCATAAAATGTCTCTATCCTTAAAAATCTCCCACCTTTCGAACACTATAGAGCTTCGAGATCAATGCAGAGCCGTTCGAAGATTTGAATTCAGCTCGATTTGTTTCCGTGAAGGCTGCTCTGGTTACGAATCCAGACGAATCCATTGGAGCACGGAGCTGTCTTCTGTAAAACTGAGAACTCGATGCGTGGGAATCTCCGGCGGCAGATCGGTGCCGGAATGGACGTATACCGGATCGAAAGATGAGACCTTTAGCGATTTGGAGCTCGATGACGACGGCGGCGGAGATGACGGTGGAAATGGGGATGATGGTGACAATGGAGGCGGAGGAGATGATGATGGAGAGGAGGAGGAGGAGAAGGAGTTTGGTCCGTTACTGAAATTCGACGAAGTGGTGAAAGAGACGGAGAGAAGAGGGATTACATTACCGGAGGATATGTTGGAGGCGGCGAAGTCTGTTGGGATTAGGAAACTGTTCCTTCTTCGTTATCTCGATCTACAGGTTCGGTTTGTTTGTTTTTTTCCTTTTTTGGAAGATAAAGATGTTCTGTAAGATTATGTTTTGACAGGGATCTGTTTGGCCGCTTGGGTTTCTGATGAGGACATGCTCCATGCTTCGAAACAGAATGCTTGCAGATCCTTCCTTTCTCTTCAAAGTTGGAACCGAGGTTTGTCAGAGATCGAAGCTTTAAGGATTGTGTCAAGAAGTGGAATCAGTGTAAAGATCTTGGTTTGTGGGGTTTGATGATGCAGATAGCTATAGACTCTTGCTGTGCAACTTTTGCAGAAGTGCAGAAGAGAGGGGAACATTTCTGGTCTGAGTTTGAGTTGTATGCTGCTGATCTTTTGGTTGGTCTTGTCGTTGATGTTGCTTTGGTTGGACTTTTGGCTCCTTATGCGCGTATTGGGAAGCCATCTGTGGCATCATCTACAGGTTTATTGAAGGGACTCAAACGTTCTTGTGCCGCCCTTCCTAGCAGGTCTCACTCTTCATTTTTGGCTCCATGTAATGGACAAATCGGTTAAGATGTTACTTATACGGTTTTGTTTTTGTGCTTGTGAAGTGTTTTCGAAGCTGAAAGACCGGGTTGTAAATTCTCGGTTAACCAGCGGATTGCAACTTTCTTCTACAAGGTATGCAGAAGAAAACTGCTTTAATGTTCTTTGTGGTTGGTTCTTCCATGCTTTTGGTTTAACTAATTGGTGTGGTTGTTATCTAGGGCCTCTTGTATGGTTCGGTTGGATTCGGCTGTGGTCTCATCGGTCAGGGAATTGCAAATCTGATCATGACAGCAAAACGGTATTCTTTCACTACTTGTCTTAATCATGAAATGAATCTTTTGAGTTTCTTTCTTGTGTTTATATGATGTGATTGAGACACTGGATTGGCTTCTATGTCAACATAGGAGTATAAAGAAATCCAAAAAAGACGTCCCTGTTCCACCTCTATTCAAAAGTGCTGCTCTCTGGGGTTAGTCTTTACTTAAACCATCTCTAACTTCTTATATCAATCATCAGTCTCTTAAACTGGTTTAGTAACTTAGAAAGTAAAGTACCTGAATAACAGTGATTGAAACACAAGAAATCGTTATCATGTGACAGTATCAGCTAGATTGTTCCTAATGTTTGTAATATTATATTCCACTTCTATGGAGACAGTAACTTAGTTTGATCAGAACTCATAGACAAGTGTGAAGGTGTCTCTCTACATTGTTGCTTGCTTACAAAGGCTTTTATATCTTGTTGGATTCTTGATCAGGTGTGTTCCTTGGCTTATCTTCCAACGCACGTTACCAAATCATCAACGGACTTGAACGCGTCGTGGAAGGTTCTACAGCAGCTAAACGCATTCCTGTGGTCGCCATGGCGTTTACGGTTGGAGTCCGGTTTGCTAATAATGTATATGGCGGTATGCAGTTTGTGGATTGGGCTAAATTATCTGGCGTCCAGTAGTTAAACCGGCTCGGTTTTAATACGAACCGGTATGCAAACCAGCCTTAGGGATGTTATCTAATGTCGTCAGTGATTAGGATCTGGATAGATTTCTTCTAAACCGGAATACTCGACCGGATCGGTACAAGGCTTTCCAATTTCCTAAGTAGTATGCAATAATAAAGACCTTTTGCATCATTAAATAGGAAAACTAAATCGTTTTTCCGTTTTTAAATTTTAGTGTAAAAAAGAAAATTTCCATTTATCTCATCTACACAATCTCTATATATATATTGGCTTATGAAATTTCTTCGTCAAGTAAAAATCAAAAGGTTACGGGTTTTCATAACGCAACAATGGCAAGGGTTTCACAGCTTACACTCATCTTCCGCGACAAACTACAAACTAACAACACAAACTCAGATGCTGTCGTGAAGAAACCATTGGCTTCATCGTCGAGAAACGACCGTGACCGGTTGAACAGAGAGGTTGCTTCTTGGTCATCGTTCCAAATGCCTGTTCATTACCCAAGCTTCACGAAGGAAGAGTACGAGGTTATGTCTGAGGAAGAAGTTGATAGACTTCTGAAACTATATGGTCTTCCTACAAATCTTGGTGACTTGTCTTGCAAGAAACAGTTTGCTATGGGTGCCTTCTTGTGGGAGAAGGGGATGGATTCATCTTCGGCTGAGCATGAAGTAGTAAACCCTAGTTTGTCCATTGGTGATTTGGGTGAACGCTCTTTGATGGGATGGATGACGGCTTTGAAATATATGGTTCACTATGTATTTCGTGTTTAGCAAGTAAAAAATCCACGGTAGCTTGTTCCTAAAGTTTTGTTTCTGGTTGTTTTTATACGATATCCATCACTATGGTTTAGAAATTATTATTGGTGATTTTTGATTTAGTATCTGACAACGATCTAGTATCATAAACATTATGTTTATTAATTTCAGCAGCCTATCAACTAAAACGTATGACAACTTTTGACAATTAAAATTTCTAACAAATCCCTGAGTCATACGGATTTGGGAAT
>MU106243.1:11210-152779 GCA_012274485.2 Sinapis alba
GATATGTTGGAGGCGGCGAAGTCTGTTGGGATTAGGAAACTGTTCCTTCTTCGTTATCTCGATCTACAGGTTCGGTTTGTTTGTTTTTTTCCTTTTTTGGAAGATAAAGATGTTCTGTAAGATTATGTTTTGACAGGGATCTGTTTGGCCGCTTGGGTTTCTGATGAGGACATGCTCCATGCTTCGAAACAGAATGCTTGCAGATCCTTCCTTTCTCTTCAAAGTTGGAACCGAGGTTTGTCAGAGATCGAAGCTTTAAGGATTGTGTCAAGAAGTGGAATCAGTGTAAAGATCTTGGTTTGTGGGGTTTGATGATGCAGATAGCTATAGACTCTTGCTGTGCAACTTTTGCAGAAGTGCAGAAGAGAGGGGAACATTTCTGGTCTGAGTTTGAGTTGTATGCTGCTGATCTTTTGGTTGGTCTTGTCGTTGATGTTGCTTTGGTTGGACTTTTGGCTCCTTATGCGCGTATTGGGAAGCCATCTGTGGCATCATCTACAGGTTTATTGAAGGGACTCAAACGTTCTTGTGCCGCCCTTCCTAGCAGGTCTCACTCTTCATTTTTGGCTCCATGTAATGGACAAATCGGTTAAGATGTTACTTATACGGTTTTGTTTTTGTGCTTGTGAAGTGTTTTCGAAGCTGAAAGACCGGGTTGTAAATTCTCGGTTAACCAGCGGATTGCAACTTTCTTCTACAAGGTATGCAGAAGAAAACTGCTTTAATGTTCTTTGTGGTTGGTTCTTCCATGCTTTTGGTGTAACTAATTGGTGTGGTTGTTATCTAGGGCCTCTTGTATGGTTCGGTTGGATTCGGCTGTGGTCTCATTGGTCAGGGAATTGCAAATCTGATCATGACAGCAAAACGGTATTCTTTCACTACTTGTCTTAATCATGAAATGAATCTTTTGAGTTTCTTTCTTGTGTTTATATGATGTGATTGAGACACTGGATTGGCTTCTATGTCAACGTAGGAGTATAAAGAAATCCAAAAAAGACGTCCCTGTTCCACCTCTATTCAAAAGTGCTGCTCTCTGGGGTTAGTCTTTACTTAAACCATCTCTAACTTCTTATATCAATCATCAGTCTCTTAAACTGGTTTAGTAACTTAGAAAGTAAAGTACCTGAATAACAGTGATTGAAACACAAGAAATCGTTATCATGTGACAGTATCAGCTAGATTGTTCCTAATGTTTGTAATATTATATTCCACTTCTATGGAGACAGTAACTTAGTTTGATCAGAACTCATAGACAAGTGTGAAGGTGTCTCTCTACATTGTTGCTTGCTTACAAAGGCTTTTATATCTTGTTGGATTCTTGATCAGGTGTGTTCCTTGGTTTATCTTCCAACGCACGTTACCAAATCATCAACGGACTTGAACGCGTCGTGGAAGGTTCTACAGCAGCCAAACGCATTCCTGTGGTCGCCATGGCGTTTACGGTTGGAGTCCGGTTTGCTAATAATGTATATGGCGGTATGCAGTTTGTGGATTGGGCTAAATTATCTGGCGTCCAGTAGTTAAACCGGCTCGGTTTTAATACGAACCGGTATGCAAACCAGCCTCTAGGGATGTTATCGAATGTCGTCAGTGATTAGGATCTGGATCGATTTCTTCTAAACCGGATTACTCGACCGGATCGGTACAAGACTTTCCAATTTCCTTAGTAGTATGCAATAATAAAGACCTTTTGCATCATTAAATAGGAAAACTAAATCGTTTTTCCGTTTTTAAATTTAGTGTAAAAAAGAAAATTTCCATTTATCTCATCTACACAATCTCTATATATATATTGGCTTATGAACTTTCTTCGTCAAGTAAAAATCAAAAGGTTACGGGTTTTCATAACGCAACAATGGCAAGGGTTTCGCAGCTTACACTCATCTTCCGCGACAAACTACAAACTAACAACACAAACTCAGATGCTGTCGTGAAGAAACCGTTGGCTTCATCGTCGAGAAACGACCGTGACCGGTTGAACAGAGAGGTTGCTTCTTGGTCATCGTTCCAAATGCCTGTTCACTACCCAAGCTTCACGAAGGAAGAGTACGAGGTTATGTCGGAGGAAGAACTTGATAGACTTCTGAAACTTTATGGTCTTCCTACAAATCTTGGTGACTTGTCTTGCAAGAAACAGTTCGCTATGGGGGCCTTCTTGTGGGAGAAGGGGATGGATTCATCTTCGGCTGAGCATGAAGTAGTAAACCCTAGTTTGTCCATTGGTGATTTGGGTGAACGCTCTTTGATGGGATGGATGACGGCTTTGAAATATATGGTTCACTATGTATTTCGTGTTTAGCAAGTAAAAAATCTACGGTAGCTTGTTCCTAAAGTTTTGTTTTGGTTGTTTTTATACGATATCCATCACTATGGTTTAGAAATTATTATTGGTGATTTTTTATTTAGTATCTGACAACGATCTAGTATCATAAACATTATGTTTATTAATTTCAGCAGCCTATCGACTAAAACGTATGACAACTTTTGACAATTAAAATTTCTAACAAATCCCTGAGTCATACGGATTTGGGAATTTTGGGGTCAATAGTCTTTCTTCATATTTAAGAAAACACTGAAACAATTCACGTTTTAAAACTCCATGATATTTTGCTTACAACACTCCTGAATATTGATTACACAGTCTCTTTTTTTTAAAGTAATATACATCCACAAACGCCATGTCCAGATCTCCTTATCGACTTTCTTGGCCCTCTTGCTATAGAGGCTCCACCTGTAGCTGTCTCAGATGAGCAACATGATCCCCCACTGGGGCAGAAGGAGTTTCAGATGAAGTGGATGGTTCCGCCATCGTACCTGTTGGAGACCAAACAAATACTGTTGATGTACTTTTTTTCTTCTTCACTTGCTTTCTTTGGCATGTTAGGTTTTAACTTGATGGACTTGTTGAATTGACATTGTATACATTAACGTTTGGTATTTAAAAAAAGAAGAAGAAGACGTCCAAGCATAAATTTTTGTACGCTATCACACTATTTGCATGCTTGAATGGTTTTCTTATTCAGTCCAGGCTCTAATTGTACTCCCCCCTCCCCTGCTCATCTAAAACCGGAACTGGCTCCAGTACCTGATAGAATTCCTCCTCGAGCACAGGTACTGGTGTCTGTTGACTTCGACAATTTTACTACTCAATCCGCCCGTCGCTTTCTCCTCTTTTCTGCATCTTTATTTCCTATTCAATGTATATCCCAAACTTCATATATGTTTGGGAGTATTACGAAAATATCGTCTCAATTCCAAGCAAAAAGACACTCCTTGGCAGTACAAGAGGTATAGAAACCAACAACAACAAAGAATATGAGCTTTTTCTTATACCACTTCAAGGAGACTTTTACTTTACCTTCATGTGAATTTCATTTTTTTTTTTTTTGACAATACATGTTCCTTCCTAGTATCCACCAAATATTTCTACAAGCAGTCAGACTTAGAAAAAAAAATTTAGTAACTTAACTTGGGGAACGCTACATCCACTCACGGCAGGGACCGCATCTCCAGTTACCTCTGGTGCAAGTAGATTCCTCCTCCCATGGAGAGCAGTGGGAATGTATCTTCAAATAACAAGTCTGGCATGTGAGATCAGCCCCTGGCTCCACATGCATACATATCTGACATGGTTTTGTATTGTCATCGAGAAATGCTCTCCACTGTCCCATTCTCTCAACCTGAGGGTTTAGACTATCCGTGTTTCCTGAAGCATCCTTGTTATAGCCATATCCATTGCACTGGCCACTATCATCTGCTGTAAGCAACTCTGTCAGCGAGAAATAGGTTTGGGGTTTGAATTCCATGTCTTGATAGTCAATCATTAGCTCGCCTTCAACCATGTTGTTGCTGTCAGATGCATCCCATTCCATGACAGGCAATGTTGGCTCCATTTCTGGTTTCACACAAGGCGGTGATTCAAGATGCGTTGAAAAGTCGATATAAGAAAGACTATAGTTCACTTCTTTGTCTTCACGTCTCACTTGTTTCTTAACTGGTAGCTTCCATGGTCCCGGCAAAGAACCATCTCCTTTCCATTCGACATCCAAATCCTTAGGTGTAATTTGTTCAACTTTTGAAACTGACGCCAGGAGAAGATCATTCTCTGGAACAAACGCATCTTCGAGGAGAAACGAGGGAGTAGAGGGTACCGAGTCTCTTGGTTCAGACATTATTTCAGAATCAGAATCCATTCTGGTATTTCCTTTCTTATGTCTCTGGCGCTGGAAGAATGCATTTTTCTTCTGCCTCTCTTCCTTGAGTTTAGGATCCATGTAAGGGCAATCTGGTGCTCGTATACGACGGCATCTGCAACACTTGAACCCAGCAACTTCAGGAATTTTTGACTCCTCGAGGTTAATCGCTTCAATGTGATACCACTCTGCATACAGATGCTAGGATTAGATTTATAAGAATCAAAATAGTTAACACTTAAGTATAAAATTCAGAATCGATCTTACTGTCACAACTTGTACAGTGAATATATGTTTGACCAGGATTATAGGGGAGTTTGCACAGCCAACAAGCTGGTCCCGGATTCGGCTGATTAGATTGTGCAGCCAGCACAACATTTTGACGTCTGAAGCTAACACCTGTGTCTTCCGAGTTCTTCTTCCTCCATATGACTCCCCAAGACAATGTCTTGTGTTTACTCATGGGTGCCATTTTAGAATCAGGAGTAATTTGTTTAATTCCTGAAGTCTTGTCACGTGTGTTGGAAGATGGTAACTGTTGAACAAGAGGCTTTATCTGTGTCTTAACGACTGTAGTGACTGCGTTTTGATGTTGTCCATTGATCATAACAGTGGGTGTTGTTGGATGTCTGTGATTGATATTGACTAGTGAACGAGCTCTTGCAAGGTAGCACCGTTTGCAGGTTACCAGAGTTTCAACCTTTACAGCTATGTGTTGTGTACTCATAGTAGTACATTCCTTGTGACAGAAACCTGAGAGACAAAAGAAAGACTCCAAACTTAAATCATAACTAATTCTTCAACAAAAAATCTTCCTCAAAAGGTATGGAACCAAAGACAACTCTAAATGCAAAAGAGGGAACAAAACTGAATCTCTTTCAGGTATGTGTTGTAATCTATCTACCTACTTATTCTTGGTCCAAAGAAACAGATAAAACCAAAACAAAAGGCAAAAGCAAGTTCATATGCATTCAGATACCAATCAACGGCAAAACAACCTAAACTGTAGGAGTAATTTACCTTGGCAAGAACTGCATGTTGTTGCATCCCTGTAGATATGTAGGGAACAGGAACAAAAGTTAATGATGTACACAAGTCTCTTTTTCTAAAAAATATCTTGAATAGTGAAGAGAGCTAAAGAAAATACCTCAATAAAACATCAAGATGGCATGACGAACAAGAGCAATTCTCCGTGTTGTTCCTCCTAGAGGCTAGATAAGAAAATATATTTGCTCGAGAAGCTTTCAGTTGCTTTCTCTGAAGCTTTGATAATCTTTTTGATGGCTTCTTGATAAAAGGCACATGGACGGCCCTATGCAAACGTTCTTCATATTCTTTGGTCAAATATAAGGGAACGCGTGCTTCAGCAAACCAAAACTTTTCGTTTCCATCTTCAGTTTTCTCGACTTCGATTACATTCTTCATGACACGAGACGGAAGGTGCTTTTGATTTCCAAAGGCAACTCCATATCTAACCTTGTTATCTATAATCTTTTTGTCACATATACTAGCGTTCCTAAAAACACTGGCCTCTGTCTCTGGACCTGCTTTAACATCTTGCACGTTTTGCTCAGGGCGTACAAGTTCACTCCATCTTATATTCATGTCAAGGTACCTAACCTGGCCGAGATTCAGTTGAGTTTCAGGGGAACAGCAAATAAACATAGAAACCCAACCATTTGAAAAAAAACATTGATGATAGAAGACAAACCTGAAGAGCAAGCTGAGAAATGTTTTTGCTACTATCAACTGCAGCTTTCCAAATAGACCGCCTGCTTCTTTTAGGAATGAAAGAACCATCACCATAATTAAATTCAGGAAACTTTTTCACACCACCTAATGAAAGAACAAACAATTTAGCATCATCCCGAGAGTGTTTTGTTATAGAAGTATCAAAAAAGTAAGACTATAACAAAACACCCTATGTTTACGTGAGAACTGTAAAACCATAAGCACAGAAAACTCAGCTAGACAAGGTTACCTTGCCAGGCTGCTTTCCTTATCGTTGGCTTCAACAAGACTGCCTTCAGGAGTATAACTTTTGATAATTTCCCTCCTCGCCACCAAGTGAAGCTATCATCATTAGAACCTTCGGCTGTAACTTCAGACTGGTTCTTCTGCCTCCTCTTTCCAGGTGCACGTTTCTGTGTGGTCCCAACAGTAACTCGAACGCTTTGAAAAATAGAATGTTCTATCAACCAATC
The DNA here is from genome assembly GCA_012274485.2 of Sinapis alba. Lineage (NCBI taxonomy): Eukaryota > Viridiplantae > Streptophyta > Magnoliopsida > Brassicales > Brassicaceae > Sinapis > Sinapis alba. The sequence continues at coordinate 17,608 of MU106243.1, forward strand.
ATCCTTTAGTTTAAGCCAATCGCTTGACAGAGCAATACTGCAAATATTTTCCTCAAGCTGCAAACAAGCATAATGAACCACACCATGCAGATGAAAACACGATAAACATAATGCCACACCATTGAATGTTATATCAAATCTGAACACAGCAGATGATAAAAAATGTAAACATAAGAACAGATATGTTTTAGTAAGGGAAAAAAACACTTACTTCAAGCAGGAGAGCTTTCATCGCTTTGCACGTTGAGGCCTCCTCTATCTTCTTACGCCACTGTTTCCTAAGACTCTCACAAAGAAATGGCCCAACAATGAGACCACGTAAGCTTTCCTCGAGGTATAGTATATATGCTGCAATACTAGAAAGCACACCCTCCCCGTTCTTTAAAGGAAACAGGCCACTAAAGATTTTCACAGCACTTTTGGTGGCTCCTGTTACAGCTGCATTTAACATGCATCCTCTCCTACTTGCTGATGTGAGTTTGCAAGAATGACACCAACCACACCTTTCCCTGGTGATTTCCTTCTTATCAGGACTTGGCCAGAAGAAACTCGAGGCTACTAACGAAAATGCTTTCACCTGTAGCAAAATGTTACTTGAGGCAGCTTTTTTGTCATTACTAAACTTGTGTTGATCAGGTTCATGGGTTTCTTCTGATAATAGGACAGCCAAAGTAGTCGCAGCTGATGCAGCTAATTCTCCATTTGTGTAGTGATTAATGTATGCGTGAGGTTTAAATGTTAAACCCTTGTGTGTAATGCCAGCAACCATATTCTTACCTAAAACAGGACAGCCAGCAAAGCCTGAAGCAGATGCGCAGAGGCCAAACACATTTTGAATATTATTCCTACTGGAACTACTTGCATTCTCGGGCTTGCTCAGCTCTGACACCTCTTCATCCCCTTCTTTTTGCATATGAGCTAAATCAGTCTCCACTTCTCTTAAATGAGAGACCATACCTCCGGGCAGATCCCAGTATTGTGAGATCGCTTTGCATATATGCAGATATTCCAGTCTATGGTTCGTTGCAGACAAGAGGACCATTACAACTTTTGGAATGTCAGTGACACTGTAGTAATTGATATCTGCATCCGCATGTACAGAAACTTTAAGCCTGTGAATAAAGGAAATATTCATCAACTTCCACAACAAAATAATTCAAGCAATATGCGTTTTCCACTTTGAGAAAATTCTTCGACAAGTTCTTGATTGAATAGTTGCTCATAATTAAAGTAAAGTATGGAGATATGGAACTGAAAGATCAGCTCTATTTCCATAAATTTGAAAGAAAAGTATCTTTAAAAAGGTGACAAAAAACATACACAAGTAAGTGGTTGCATGTACCCAAGAAGAGCCGCCCATGTGGATCCACTCCAAAATACACTGCTCCCCTTAATGACGTTTTATGAGCAATCGTTGGCCCCATTTTGTTAACAGTGCATTCTGGACAATACCACGGTCCGTCAGGTATATACATTTTAAGCACGCCAATGCATCTTGAGTGATATGCTAAAGGGCATCCATCACAGCACAGCAACGTTCCATCCATGCCGCAGAGCCTACATTCATCACTGTTTCCATCCAAATCTGAGCTAACTCCATTAGGACCACTATCAATACATCGTGAACTCAAACTTTTTGACTCGGCCATTGAGCTTATCCCATGGTTCACTGCAACAAATTCACTACTAAGATGTTTCTCCTTGCAAGCTGAGGTTTTAGCAAATCTAGGGTGGACCCGTCTAGGTCCATTTTCAGGAAGATCAGCAGTAACTCCATCAGGATCATATCCAACTTCAGATTCTTCTCTAGTATCGATTTCACCTCTTAAATATGCTACATCAAAAACGTCATCACACAAAATTTGCAGGATCTTCAACTTCATCACTACAGGTAAGGAATAATACTCTTTCTTCACAGCAAATTCGAAGAAAACACTCCATTGAGGCCCACGTGCATGTCCCATGGCAGAAAAGTACTGAACCAAATAAACAGGCCAAGTTAGCGCATCGAGCAAGCTCCAATCAATGCACCTGCAGATGGCAATGCAACAAAAAATCTCTGAATTGTTATCCACTAAGACTCTTAAGAGATCCTAAAACAAGCTCTACCTAAACAATGAATAAGAGCCTTAGTTGCAGTCCCTCTACAGCCATAGGACTTTTTTTCTCTCATTTGCTATAAAAGGTGCACACATAAGAAAGAAAGAAAAAAAATTCATGAGCTTAAAAAATAATGTCAGTATGCTTCTATGAAGTTCAAATTCTCAACAAACTAAATCTGCGGTTTAACGCACTTGAACTACTAAGCATATGGGATAGTTAACTTTAAAAGACCAGAGGGTTACAAAATCAAGAAAATAAGTTATCATAAACATATGCTGACAACTTTAAACAACAAGAGTTGTACCTCAAGCAGTTTGAAGCCACTGCAGACTCTTCTGAGGACAGTCTCTCAAGATGGCCCTTGAGTGCCTTCATCAAGGCAACATGAATGGCATCCAGCAAAGAATTTGCCCCCAAGAAATTCAACGCTCCCACAAACTCATCCAACCCAAACGGGAAGATATATAACTGAACACTGAATGATCTTAAGAAGCCGTATACAGATAACAGATGCATTATACCCTCCTCAGGGACACCAATTGTTCCTGATGAACAAGGCAAATCTGGAGCAAGAGGAGACATAGTTTCCAAATTTGGATCTCTGATATCTTCACACTTAGGTAAACCACAAGATGAATCACCACCTTCCATTTCTACCACAGAACCTGAGCTACTAAATGTAGGCACCTCAGCTCCATTTACTTGATTTTGCAGCTCCAACCTCTTTTCATCCTTCTTCAGTATATAATCATCTAGTTTATCTCTTCGACAACGTAACTCATCATCAAAGTAACTATCCTCAATAATTAACTGATGAAGATAACAAGTTTTCAAATCCTCAATATTACCATCCTCGTACTCAACTCTGTACAAGCCACAAGTGTAGGAAACGACCTTCCCCAGAGAAACTCTGCTCTCATCAAAATCTTTCAACACATAACGACAAAGTAAGGACCTTGGCACCACTGGTTTCATCTCCAAAGCAATCCTCTTTCCTCGGTTAGAGATACCATTTTGATCCTCTGACCTTGTGCGTTTCCTTGGTCTACCTCTAGGTCTACCCACCTTCCCTTCCATCAAAATCCACAGATCTAAACTAACCTCAATCCCTTTCAAAGCAAGCTCTTTGATTTCAAAAAACGAACCATGTAAGGCAATAATCACATCAAAATCTAAGATAAATCTGAGATTTTGATTTCACTTTTGAGCTTCGACATGGATATACATGAGAAAACTTTAGAAGCTTGTTAGAGTCTGATAACTTCCATTAACGATGAACTTAGAGAGCTTAGGTAACCCAAAAGGAGAGAGAGAAAGAGATTAGCTTTCAATGGTGTCGAGAGAGACGAATGGCTCCAACTGCACTTTCTCACTTTCTGAGTTAATACCAGATTCTGTGGTCTGTTGTGAAACGAGTTCAACTCGGTAATCGGGTTACCCGGATCACGACCCGTTGGATATCTAGAAACGTCGTCGTTTTGCCTAATTTACTTTAATTTTCGTCACTTTAACATAAAAGATAGTATATTGGCGGGAAGTTGGATTCTGGAGAGACACGTCGCCGGGATAAGATTACCCGGATCCAGACCCGTTGGGTAGCTATAAACGACGTCGTTTGCGAATTTTCCTTTTTCTTTCATTACTTTAAAATAAAAATAATAATATAATGGCGGGAATACGAAGAGACCCGTCGCTACTTTACGCGCCTTTCTTGGGGGTCCAATTGATTTCGTCCGCCGTCGTCGCCAATCTGCCTCCTTTCTCTAAAAGAGTATCTTTCCCCGCCGTATTTAGCAACAACCCATCAGTCAATTTCTCTAATTCCAAAATTTCCCAAAAAAAAACTGAATTCTAGGGCTTCGAAATGGGGACGAAAGTTTCAGACCATCTACTCTCCACCGTCAGATCAGTCGTGGGCTCCGATTACTCAGACATGGACATAATCAGAGCCTTGCACATGGCGAATCTCGATCCAACGGCTGCCATCAATATAATCTTCGACACTCCCAGTTTCAGCAAACCTAACGATACCGCCGCCGCTAATCCTACCCTGAGCGGCGTTAATGGAAGGAAGAGAGTCGAGGAGGGCATAAAGGTCTGTCCTTTTAGTGAAGGAGCGAATCATCGCGTGGAGGAAGAAGATGAGAGTGTTTCAGGGGATGAGTGTTGGTGGTTCGTGGGCTGTTCCGAGTTGTCGGGGTTGTCGACATGTAGAGGAAGGAGATTGAAAGCTGGTGATGAGTTGTTGTTCACGTTTCCGATTAGTAAAGCATCGAACTCTGAGACTACTACGAAGCACCTTGGACGGGGTAGGCCAGGTTCGCGTGCTTCTTCTGATATCGTCAGGTTCTCTACAAAGGATTCAGGAGAGGTGTGTTTAAAGTCGTGTTCTTGTCACAGTTTTTGATTTGTTGAGGTTTTATATTTGTGAGTGGTTCTTCTGGCAGATTGGTAGAATACCAAATGAGTGGGCTCGGTGTCTTCTACCGCTTGTGAGGGATAAGAAGGTTAGGATAGAAGGGAGGTGCAAGTCGGCGCCTGAAGCATTGGGGATTATGGATACCATTCTTCTTTCAGTAAGGTATGTTTGTTTGTTTTGTTTGGTTTTGATTATTCGGTGATAGCTGTTTTAGTTTTTTGAAGTGGTGTGTTTGTTTGTTTTTTGATACAGCGTATATATTAATAGTTCCATGTTTCAAAAGCATAGTGCCACTTCACTTAAGGTAGCGAGTAATACGGCAGATGAATCTATATTCCATCCTCTCCCAAACCTCTTGCGGTTACTCGGTTTGACTCCTTTTAAGAAGGTAATGGATTGTTCTTACCTGTAGATGTTTGATAGATTGCAGTTTATTAAATATGACTGCAAACTTTGAGAATTGAGATGGCAAAGTAGGTTAGTTATGTGTGAAAATGGTTCTTTCTTTCTTCATCATATGTAGGCAGAGTTTACTCCTGAGGATTTGTCCACTCGAAAGCGACCTTTGAGTTCAAAGGTAAAAGTTGCTTATCTTATCAGCATCTTAAACTTCGGCGTATTGCTTGTCATTTGATGTTTGCTCCTTTGGAAGTAGGATCCTGTTTCTACTTCGTTGCTTCAGTTAAACAAGGTCAAGAATCTGAATCAAGACGCAGACGGAGATGAAAATGAGCATTGTATCAGCGATGGTGATCTTGATAACATTGTTGGTGTTGGGGACTGTTCTGGATTACAGGTATTCTCATTTCCAAGACTGTTTGCATGCTTAAATTCGACATTAGAAAAACTCTAAATACGTGAGAACTTTTGCAACAGGAAATGGAAACTCCACGTAAACTTCTGTGTGAGCTTCGTGCATATCAAAAGCAAGCACTTCACTGGATGACCCAACTGGAGAAAGGAAATTGCACTGATGAGGCAGCAACAATGCTTCACCCATGTTGGGAAGCATACTGTTTAGCAGACAAGTAAGCCTTGTTTCTATTTTCTGCCAACTTGAGGGAGAGTCAAATGAGATATTTACAGTCTTTTTTATGTCCATAGGAGGGAACTTGTTATCTACGTGAATTCTTTCACTGGTGATGCTACAATACATTTTCCTAGCACATTTCAAATGGCAAGAGGAGGAGTATGGCCTCAATAGCCCAACTACAAACATTTATCATCTGGATTTTGCCACTTTGTTATGTAGTAATAAGATAATGTCATAACACTTATGCAGATTCTAGCAGACGCAATGGGTCTGGGGAAGACCGTAATGACCATATCCCTTATGCTTGCCCATTCATGGAAAGCTGCATCCACGGGGTTTCTATTCCCCATGAATCAAGGAGACAAAGTGATCAGCAGTTCTTTAGATGAGCCTACTAGTCCTTCAGTGAAGGCAACTAAATTTCCAGGTTTTGATAAGAAGCCTCTGGAACAGAAAAGTGCCCTTGAAAATGGTGGTAACCTAATTGTATGTCCGATGACACTTTTATCCCAGTGGAAGGTATTATCTACGTTTGATGCTAATAATTCTTTCCATTCTTGACGCATGTGCACACATTAGTTTCTTTCCTTGTATTATCTGACTTTTCTTGCTCCTGCTTTATGATCAGTCAGAGATTGAAATGCATGCTAAGCCTGGGTCCCTATCTGTATATCTTCATTACAGCCCCGACAGGCCAAAGGATGCAAAACTTCTATCCCAGAGTGATGTTGTCATCACCACATATGGGATTCTGATATCCGAGTTTTCGGCAGAGGTAGCTTTCATTTAAAACTCTTACTCCAGGTCATGTATTATCCCATGTACGTAGTTCAAAATGTGTCGCAAGAACGTATACTTAACTTCTTTGTTGTTTCTTAATATTCTTAGAATGCAGCCAAGAATGAAGGACTTTTTGCAGTTCGATGGTTTAGGATTGTTCTAGACGAGGCACATACCATCAAAAACTCAAAAAGCCAAATATCCTTGGCTGCAACAGCTTTGGTTTCTGATCGACGTTGGTGTCTTACGGGTACTCCTATTCAGGTGATATCTTGGCTCATTTTTTTATGGATTGTGGATAATGATTTGATCATAATTTTTGGACTTTGTGATCACTTATCATGTTACCTTCTTTATAGAACACTCTGGAGGATTTATATAGCCTTTTACGATTTTTGAGGATTGAACCATGGGGAACTTGGGCATGGTAAGGGTTCTTATCTGTCTTTGGTTGGAAACACAAACATTTGGTTTGAAATGACTGAAGCTTGTTGGTTTGGACATTTTATAGGTGGAACAAACTTGTTCAAAAGCCATTTGAAGAGGGAGATGAGAGAGGGCTAAAGCTCGTGCAGTCTATCTTAAAACCTATCATGCTTAGGAGAACCAAGTCTAGCACAGATCGAGAAGGAAGGTGGGAATACTACAAATAGAAAATCATTCATCCTTGTAACTTCCTGATGCTTATAAGAGTTAATCTTTTCCTGTAAGTTTCCTAGGTTATCTGAACTTTGATTTTTTATTTTATTGTAGGCCAATTCTTGTTCTACCCCCTGCTGATGCACGGGTCATTTACTGTGAGCTCTCGGAGTCTGAGAGGGATTTCTACGATGCGCTGTTTAAAAGATCCAAGGTATTATTTGTTCTCATGATTCTTTATTTTCTTTGAAGATGCTGACTGGTCTTTTCAGGTGAAATTTGATCAATTTGTTGAACAAGGGAAAGTTCTTCATAACTATGCTTCGATCCTGGAACTGCTTTTGCGTCTTCGACAGTGTTGCGATCACCCATTTCTAGTAATGAGGTGTGTGCTTGTATGCCCTTTGCTTTCTATTTAAGTTAAAGATACACAGTGCTAGCTTAACATCCAGGGCTTCCATATCTATTACAGTTGTCATGTTGTTTATAACTGTCCCTTGTTTTTTTCATGCATACAGTCGAGGGGATACAGCGGAATACTCTGATCTGAAAAAGCTCGCTAAACGTTTTCTTGGTGGGAAGTCTTGTGGTGTAGACAAGGAAGGAAAAGATGTACCATCAGTTGCTTTTGTTCAGGAGGTGGTAGAGGAACTGAGCAAAGGAGAGCAAGGAGAGTGTCCAATATGCCTTGAAGCGTTTGAGGATGCCGTTTTAACACCATGTGCTCATAGATTATGTCGTGAGTGTCTCTTGGCAAGTTGGCGAAACTCTTCTTCTGGGTTATGTCCTGTGTGTAGGTATTTTGCAAGCTCTTTCTTCCTGCAACTGCAAGTACTTTGGGTTATGTCCTTTGCTGTTTCTTTCGTCAAATATAAACCAATAATGATGAATCTTTGTTTTGAAGGAAAACTGTAAGCAAACAAGAACTCATCACAGCACCAACCGAAAGTAGATTCCAAGTGGACGTGGAGAAGAATTGGGTAGAATCATCCAAAATCACTGCTCTTCTGCAAGAGCTTGAAAGTTTTCGTTCTTCAGGCTCAAAGAGCATTATCTTTAGCCAATGGACTGCTTTTCTTGATCTCCTCCAAATTCCCCTCTCTCGGTATAATAACATTTACTTGGCTTTTTGCTTATGGCAGTTTTGAGAGAAAAAAATGTTTTCAGTCAAATTATTTTTTTCATTTCCAGGAACAACATTTCATTTGTGCGTCTGGATGGCACGCTAAATCAGCAGCAACGAGAGAAAGTCCTTAAAGAGTTTTCTGAAGATGGCAGTATCAAGGTTGGTGTAGTCGCATTACACCGATGAAATGTTCAAAATCTATACTTTCTAGTTTCTAAAGTGAAGTTGACATTTCTCTTCTCTAACTGTTGTATAGGTAATGTTGATGTCTCTAAAAGCTGGTGGTGTGGGGATAAATCTAACGGCTGCGTCCAATGCTTTTGTCATGGTATGGAATTAATGTCTCATGTAATAGCTAATGGATGCCACCTTGGGTTTCAAATGTTTGTCAAAGATTACTGCACTGTACAACATAGGTTTTGAAACAGATTCAGTTGAAATAAAACCAAATTGTGTCGTATAGGATCCATGGTGGAATCCAGCAGTAGAGGAACAAGCTGTTATGCGTATCCATCGTATAGGACAGACTAAGGAAGTCAAAATCAGAAGATTCATCATTAAGGTACCTTCTTCTTTCTCAGCCACTGAATCCTCGTTTACCACGCTATCTCCAAAATCAGGAAATGCTGATTGTTAGAAACTTGTTGGGAAATGTTTGTGTGTTGCATTTGTGAAACGTAGGGAACAGTTGAGGAGAGAATGGAAGCAGTTCAGGCGAGGAAACAAAGAATGATCTCTGGTGCTTTAACCGATCAAGAAGTACGAAGTGCACGTCTAGAGGAACTCAAGATGTTATTTACCTGAAACTGTAGAAAAAACTATTATCAAGTCTGATCCCTGAAGTCTTACCATACAATGAAACTTGTCACATTCTATGAAAAGGGGAAGTCAGAGATTATAACGTATTTGAAAATGAGGTTTGCTCTTTTCAAGAGATGATGGACAGCTGTCACGTTTATGGAGAATGTGCAGAGGTTGCCTAGTGTATCATAACGGGTTTTGTTATTATATAGAGCTCCTTGTGATTGGAGTCAGTTTTTCTTAACTCAATATGGCAACTGTCAATTGTATACATGTGACGCTCTTATTTTTCCTGTTTAAATTATTCTGAATCTTGACCATATTGTACTTTTTTACTGTTAGAATCTGTACTGATTTATAACATTTTGGTAGGTATTTTTACTGTGAATTTTATGACACCGTAATCTCTAACTTTCTAAGCAAAATGACAAATTGATCGATTGGAAGTAGTATACTCTCTCTGTTTCATAATAAGTGTCATTTTAAGTTTTTACACACGGATTAAAAAAACATTTAATTTTACATATTTTCTATATAAAAACATTATTTCCCATACATCTAACACTATTTCAACCAATAGAAAATTAAATTGGAAAAATTTATAAATTTTACATTGAAAATAGAAAACGACACTTTTTATGAAACAAAAATAAAACTTCAAAACGACACTCTTTGCGAAACGGAAAGAGTATAAAATGTCATCGATGAATTACTATTACCAAATACCCACACCGACACAAACATATAGGGATGAATTACTATTACCAAATACCCACACCGACACAAACATATAGGATGCAATATGGTAAAAGCATATCACTGTGACAATAAGTAGATTGAGCTTATCATTTGTATTAGTTATTTTTAGCTGTCACTGTGACACATTTACAATTTGTCCATTCTCTCAAGTTAAGAAACAACGTGTGTAAGAAATATAGTTTCTCTAGTGGAGTATTTCAAAAATAATGGAGTAAATTAAATTAGTGCGTGGATAAATCATCTAGAAAGTAGTGTATATAGTATCACTTAATCAAGGCCTTAAATGGAGGAGGAAAGGAAAGACGCATCGTGATAAATCAACCCAAAAGCAAAAAGAGGCAAGTCAAAGTGATTATTCCACTAGAGAAACTATATTTTACGGATTTTTTTCTGTTTTTTTTTTCCTCCGGAATTACTGATATATATATAGCTACCACTTTGGATAACACAATCTAAAATTTAAACTTGGTCAATTTTATATGAGAAACATTGTAACTGGATACATCTTTTTTGAACATTTAACTGGATACATGTTAAACGCTCTCAAACTATATATGTAACTTAAACAAAATAATTTATGTTCTATAGAAAATGTGAAAATTTGAGCTCAAAACGAGCTAAAAAAATCAGAATAACTCTTTTATCAACACATCGACGGTACGTCGACACGGGGATGTATCTTTATACGTCGCCATTATGCTTATTTGTCAAAGATGAGTAAGAAAATAACATAATCTACACAGACATGTGTCCTTTGATTGAGGATCTTTCGTACCCAAAAGAAAATCCATTTGGTACATGTTTGGACTTTCGATTTGCGTGAATTAATGGTGAGGTTTGCAATTTCCAACGTAAAGAAAAGTACAGGAAAAAAAAGTAAACCAAATTAACTTTTTAAAAAGAAAGCAATAATAATCTTTAACATACATATTCGACTTTGCCTTTGTATACTTTCTATTTGAGGTAACTCTATTTATTACTTAGTAACTTTTAAACCCTAATGAATGGTAGTTAATAGTGATGATCCACATGATTTAAGCAGAGGGGATTATGTTATCTAGTTAGTTATTTAATTAACTCATCCTCGGGGAACAAATAATATGTTTTTCTTATATCAATTTCATTTATAAAGTTCAGTCCAAAGTTTCGGCTTAATTGATATAGAGGTTGTCTGGAACTTTTGAGTGAATGTCCTTATAACGAGATTCATCACGTGGACGACGCACTATAAACTTCAATAATTATTGAAGGGAAAAACTATTTCAACTAAAGTAAAATATTATTGATCAAAGCTAATTAACATGGTAGAAATTAACTGAAATAGAAAATTCATGAAACTTACGTTTTAAAGGTTTTTATATTTTTCTCAAAATGGTCAACAATAGTTTTAGATTTATAAAATTGGTTAACTTCTAGCTAGATTGGTTTTGAACTAGAAAAAAATCAAGATATGTAAATTGCTTTTGACCAGTTTTAATAGCAGTATAGATAGTAATTAGGATGACTAGTTACATAGTTTTAAAACGTTGAATTTTTGTAGTATGCAGGCTTGAGTGTTATTAAAATTCACGTAATTGCAAATGTTAGTCAAAAGCAGGTACGCATGCTATTCTTCCACACTTTAATTTTTTTTTATTTTTGCTAATTATTGTATATATTTATAACTTACTTGTCGATGTAAGTAGAGTGTGTAATTAGTTCAACAACAACTTGTCCTCGTCATCCCTCAAACACGAGAATGTTGCCTTGTTGAGCCACTTTGTAGTTATTTTATTGAAATAATTTCGTGTTATGTAAATTTTGAAGATGTTAATCACACAACTTTCTCGTGAAAACAGTTGAAAAGCATCATCTGAAAGTGGAGTACAAGTCCGATTAAAATGCATATGGTAACAATAATTACTCCTATATGTGGCAGCGCAAGGCCTTCCAATCAAGGCAATGTCCTATTATTATTTGAAGAAGAAAAACACAACTCCATTTTGAAAATAAAGTACATGAATTATCACACATTTTTTTCCCTTTGACATAGTCCATTATATTTCTATACATATATAGGATTTTATGTTATTCTCAAGGGTCTACATTTGCAAATTACAACCGTGCGTTCAATTAAAATAAAATATCTCCAAAACAAGATTAAATATATATATATATATATAATTATTTTGTTAACAAAACTACTCTGCACAAAATTTAAACTGTTAAAAGAAAAATTCGCGTACTACGTGTTAAGTTGTGTGTCTAAATGTATGAGGAATATATATGTTAGATAGTAAAATGGAGATAAAAATCTTTACACTTAAAATTTATCTAGATAGAAAGAGAAAGCAGGCCATTCTGTTAACATTCCTAACAAAACATATCGATTTGCGATGGAAATAACCATAACAATTCCCTCGCAAATGGCTGGAACTATCTGTTGTAAACCCTACATCTAGTTACTAGTAAATTTTCACACACTCCATTTTCCATAGGAGAGTCACAATCCACATATAGAGAGAGACTTTGATGTACATTCTTAATTGTACCAATTTTTTCCTTGTTTTTTAACAAAACCATATCAGTTCCGAATAAAAATCTATATATAAAAAAATGCTCTATCCTTGTTACATCACGGTCTTATATCCACTTGTTTTAAAAAAAATTCACTTGTCTGAATGACCCAATTTCTTCTGCATATCAGAATTTATGCCACACTATACACGAGAGTTTTCATCAACCCACATTGCGACTGATTTGCTAAACAAATGCAGGACCGGCCTTAAGATTTTGGAAGATGTAAGTGATTTAGTAAAGATTTCGATAATTTTTTTTTAGAAACTTTGAAGTTTATTTGGGAATTTTCTTCAAAATATTTGGGAACTAAAAACCAAAGTTTAATTCAGATTTGTTCAGTACAGGCCAGTGACATGGAGTTTGCCGACTAAACATGTCTTCATCTAAATTCATCTACACCAATCGGGATGCATCCAGTATATCTGTTACTAGTTTAGTACGGGGGAGTTTAAGATTCAGACAATTGAGAGAACAAAAAGTACATTGACAAACTCATCATCAGGCACAATTAATACGACGTAAGGAAGACATTTTGACTACCTCCCGCAGAACCTTATTACATATAAGCATGCTTCTGTTTTGTGTACAAGCTGAAAGGTCATACCATTAAGCACTAAGTCTAACTAACCAGTCATCAAACCAGTAGAATATGGTTTCGACTAATTATCCAATAACATTGTACTATGTTTGGATGATTAATCTGTTAACATCTATTAATAAATGGCATTCCTATCAAGAATATATTCCGTCCCTTAATTTTACGTGTGTTATTGATCGAAACATGGTAGCTTTATGATTTGTCGCCGGTGGATTGAAGATAATATGGTCTGATAAAATATAAGGGAAAAAACATATATCACATGATGATGATTTATTTGGAAAATGAAACAATAAGATGATATGTAAATATTTTTTTATTTGTATAAGAAACTATATTTGTTTAAGATTTCGCATATCACTTTATTGTTTGCAGCTATATGACCAACATATTTTCAATTTATCATCTAACAAATCCACTTCTAGATTCTCCTATAGTCTTATTTTTAACGCCTTGCATTGTGTTAGTATCTCCATATTTGTTGCAGTTTCCCTTTAAAAGTTAGAAAAGATGTTAGTGGTTTACGTTTAGAATTCTACTCTCTTTTTTTCTTTCTAAACTTGTTAGTTTTTTTTTAAATGTGAATCAATACAAAATTGTAATGTTAACTTTCCTTTAGTGTGCACGTTAATTACCTCTTAACACTATGGCTTATTTCTCAATTATATCCATTGAAAATACTGCTTAATCGATAAAAATGAAAATTCTAGAGAGTAAATTCAATAAGCCAACAAAGAGGAATCTGAAATAAAGTAAATTCTTTTTTAAAAGTTTTTTAAAAGTTGACTAGAAAAAAGTAAATTGTAAAAAAATGAAAAAGCTGCCAAAACCCAAAATCCCAAAATGGTAAAAAGTTAAAACTTCATCAAACCATTAATCATTGTTTAAGAAATATGGTTAGGAAATAAAATAAATTCATAAGAAATCAATCTATCTCCACTCTCTCCACTCAGTGACAGGCATAGCTTCTGAAACAAGAACACCCAAAATCTGAAAAACTAAATCCTCTGTTGTTTCTTTACCACAGAACTTCTTTAACTGAGATAGATTCTCAATCCCTCACAAAAGGCCTGTAGAAAATCCCTAAAAATCAAATCTAAAAAGGAAAAAGAAAATATCCTACAAAAGTAAGAAATAAAATAAAATAAAATAAAATAAAATAAAGTTAATAAATCCACCATTTATATTCCTGGTTTATCCCTTCTCTTTCTCTTCTCCCTTAACCATCAGTTTCCTTCTGCTCTCTCTTCTCTAAGTTTTCTCTCTCTCTAGAGAGAAAAGCCTCTATCCTTCATCTCCCTCTCTCCTTCACTTCATAAACCCCATTACCATAACATTCTAGAGACAGAAAAAAACCGCCATTGTTTCAGTGTAAGAGAGAGAAGGAAAATGGATGGTGTTTCACCAAAGTTTGTGTTACCGGAGACATTCGACGGCGTGAGGATGGAGATCACAGGCCAGCTAGGCATGATCTGGGAGCTTGTCAAAGCACCAGTCATTGTCCCTCTTCTTCAACTAGCGGTTTACATCTGTCTGCTCATGTCTGTCATGCTGTTATGTGAGAGGGTTTACATGGGAATAGTCATCGTTCTTGTCAAGCTCTTCTGGAAAAAGCCAGACAAACGCTACAAGTTCGAGCCCATTCAAGATGATGAAGAGCTTGGAAGCTCTAATTTCCCTGTGGTCCTCGTCCAAATCCCCATGTTCAACGAACGAGAGGTCTCTTTCTCTGTTCATTGCTCTGTTTTTTTCCTCTGTTTCTTAAGAATTTTTTTTTTCTTACATTCTTTACCCCCAAGTTTGTAAGATTTCAAGAAAAGTAGCCTCAGATTTTACAAAATTACTTTTCCCCATGTATTCATCATATTCCTCCGCCGTTACAAATCCCAAAACGGCGAGAGTCGAGACACGTATATCTTTTTAATGGTCTATGAACTTAGGGGATTTTCTGTATAAACCTATAGTTTAGGGCTTAATCGTAGTAAATAGCTAAATCATAGGGACTAAAAGCGAAAAAGTTCCCCGTGATTTTTGCCTTTCAGGTTTACAAGCTATCAATAGGAGCGGCGAGTGGACTATCGTGGCCGTCCGATCGTCTCGTGATTCAAGTCTTGGATGACTCAACAGATCCTACTGTTAAGGTATTACTTAGTCCATTTTCAGAATATATAGATATCACCTTTTCCAGAGGATTTACTTTCTTAAATAAAGATATGTAATATTTAGGACTAATACAGTAAAATCGACTACATCAAAATTATAATTTTTTATTAATTTATAGAGATTATTAATTTATCGATATAATAATTGAACCAAAAAGTTAATTTAGAACTATAAAATTATATTATTTTATAGAAATTTTTAGTATATACTCCCCCTGTTTCATAATAAGTGTCATTCTAACACTTTTTTCTTGTTACACAAAAATTATCACTTTACAATTCCAATGCAAATTATAAATAATTTATTTATCTCAAATATTATTGGTCAAATAGATATAACTAATGACAACTTAATTATATTTCAATCATTTTCTTAATTTGTGTAAAAAATGTCAAAACGACACTCTTTGCGAAACGGAGGGAGTATTAATTTATAGAGTATTAATTTAAAGAGGTTATATTATATTTGTAAAAAAACTGGAATATTAATAGATTTTTCAAAAATTAAATGTGTGATTTTAAATGATATACTTAAAATGAGCAGCAAATGGTGGAACTAGAATGCCAAAGATGGGCAAGTAAAGGAATCAATATAAGGTACCAAATAAGAGAGAACAGAGTTGGTTACAAGGCTGGTGCGTTAAAAGAAGGTCTCAAACGCAGTTATGTCAAACATTGTGAGTATGTTGTCATCTTCGACGCTGATTTTCAGCCTGAACCTGACTTTCTTCGCCGTAGCATTCCATTTCTTATCCACAATCCCAACATTGCACTCGTCCAGGCTCGATGGAGATTTGGTAATAATATTATTTCAGTTAAAACATATTCTATAATATTAAATTTTGATAATTCAGATTGATCGTTACGTATGTTAAGTTTGTTTCGTTGATTTATAAGACTGGTAGTTAGTTAGTTTATCATTGAAAAATGAATAGAATTTGACGTTTGATAATGTTGTGTGAAGATGTCAGGGTCAACATATTTACTGAACCGGTGTCTTTGTTTATGTATTATGAAACATTTAATGTTGTTTTTTGATCATTAAATGAAAGCTCGTGGTTTTGGTTTTGTAGTTGCATTAGTGGTGTCGGTGGTATATGTCTTTCACTAATTTTTAAAATGTTTTTTCGCCTTTTTTTTTTCCTTTTTCTCGCATACTTTTTTTTTTGTTTATCACTTTTTTGGCTTTTCGTAAGGGTATTTTCGTCATTTTGTACTTTTATTAGACATATTTATTATTATTATTGTTTTTTGTATTGACTAATTGCAGAAGTAGGGTTAGTTATGTCTGTGTCGGCGGAGTAGCTTCATAGTGTATGGATTTTTTTAGTAGCTCCATTAAAGCCAATCACAACTCGACGTGTAAAAACCGTTGCCCTTTGAATAAGTTAAAGAGTTAATGTACACCGTCGTGTTGCATGGTTTATAGATTAGTTGCTACCTACGTCAATACCGGGTCGGATTAGTTGCGCGATTCAGGGTCAACGGATATTAGCAAAATGCTTAAAAATAGACTTTCTTGGAAAAAAATAAATATAGCTAACATCATGTCTTCTTATCTGCTCCGAAACTCCGGATCCGTCGGTGAAAAATCGAATCTGTTCGACTCAGTTTAATGAGCCGGGTCGGGTTAAACTGTTGGGACTTTAGAAATTGTCGGGACTCTGATGCCTTCCACGTGCTCTTTGCCTTTCTTTAAATGTCATGTGTGGAACCCATTCTTGTCAG
Organism: Sinapis alba; assembly: GCA_012274485.2. Taxonomy (NCBI): domain Eukaryota; kingdom Viridiplantae; phylum Streptophyta; class Magnoliopsida; order Brassicales; family Brassicaceae; genus Sinapis; species Sinapis alba. The sequence continues at coordinate 34,315 of MU106243.1, forward strand.
TAAAGTGTTAGTATACAGTAGGAGTAACGACTATACTGTGGACCTTCTTTTTCTTGCCGACACTTGTTTGTTTCTGTAGTTTATAGAATAGTTTTTATCTTCTGTCTTTATTAAGCATAAGTCCAACTTAGTGAATTTAATAATGAGAAAGCTATATGAATATGATTGATTATTAAAGCTAAAAAAACAAATGAGAAGGACGTTACTTCCTGAATTAGCAAATAATAGAGCTTTTGTTTGTCCAATTATTAAGTTTCTGACTAATGATTTGTTCTTATTTATATACTTCTGCAGTAAATTCTGATGAATGCTTGTTGACGAGGATGCAAGAAATGTCGCTGGACTATCATTTCACTGTTGAGCAAGAAGTCGGTTCAGCAACGCATGCCTTCTTCGGTTTCAATGGTAAGAATAATACTAATAATCTATATAATGACTGCTTAAAGATTCACTTATTTTTTTTATGATGAAAAAATTAAGGAGTTTTGAAAGAATATTGTTGACTATTGATTTGGTCGAGTTTTTAGTGTAATGGAGTTGGTATGTTGTCCGACCAATTGAAGCACAGTATGTGGACCTAGATCCTTTTTAAAATGTTATGATAGTGTACCAATTATTACTAGAGAACTGATGCATAAATCTATTATAAGGAATCAAATTAATTAATAATGAATTGAGACTTGAGAGGAGTGGGACTTTGAAACGTGACGCAAGTAGATGTAGTTATCCACTTAATACTCTTCATAGTTATTAAAAATCTTAGTTATCCCTTGTCTGATAAGTAAGATTTGCAAGCTGGAAAAAAATAATTTAATTGTTTGCTTCTTAAATCATGTGTTTAGTTAATTTAAGTTGCGTAAAGAGACACATTCATTACATTATGATGACTTGTGCTGGAAGCAAATGAAGTCGGATCTTAAATTTTCTGGACACTAAAATAGATTTGTGCTTTTTGTTTGTCTTAAATGTTTTTTTTTGTCATAAATAATTTATTTTATCAAAAATGTTATATAGGAACCGCTGGAATTTGGAGGATAGCGGCGATAAATGAAGCAGGCGGGTGGAAAGATAGAACCACCGTGGAAGATATGGACCTCGCCGTCCGAGCAAGTCTCCGTGGCTGGAAGTTCCTCTACCTCGGTGACCTTCAGGTTCTAATTTACTTAATTTTCTGATTTTTTCCATTAACTAAAAATAAAATAATTTAAATCAAAGTACAAAAAGTAGTTGGTGCACAAGATACTTCTCTCATTAAACACATGACAACTGATTCACGAGTTATGTTATAATCATATACCCCTTTAAGAACTAGATATATTTTGTTATCACTTGTGAAAAAAATTGCTATATATAAAAATTATTTTAAATTTTGTAGGTGAAAAGTGAGCTTCCAAGTACTTTTAGAGCCTTCCGTTTCCAGCAACATAGATGGTCTTGTGGACCTGCAAATCTATTTAGGAAAATGGTCATGGAGATCGTCAGAAACAAGGTAATAAAATAATTACTCTTTTAACATATAGTAAACTCATTCTTTTATCTGACTGTTACTGATGTTTTGCAGAAAGTGAGATTCTGGAAGAAAGTGTATGTGATTTACAGCTTCTTCTTTGTGAGGAAAGTCATTGCACATTGGGTCACATTTTGTTTTTACTGCGTTGTTCTTCCTCTCACCATTCTTGTCCCTGAAGTTAAAGTTCCCATCTGGGGTTCCGTTTATATCCCTTCCATCATCACTATCCTAAACTCCGTCGGCACTCCCAGGTAAATTTTCTAGTTTCTTATACCTCAAGTAACTATCTAGGGTTCTGTGATGAAGGTTACTTGTGTTTCAAGCAACCTCCGTTTCTTATGCAGTTTCTTCCGTATACTGTTTTTTTGTTGTTGTTCAAAAGGTCGATTCATCTGCTGTTCTATTGGATTCTATTTGAGAATGTGATGTCGCTGCACCGGACAAAGGCCACTCTCATTGGTCTGTTCGAGGCAGGTAGAGCTAACGAATGGGTCGTGACTGCTAAGCTTGGAAGTGGTCAAAGCGCTAAAGGGAACACAAAAGGGCTTAAGAAGTTCCCTAGAATCTTCAAATTGCCTGATAGGTATGTATACTTGTATACCTTTAATGTCTTTTTATTAGAAACTACATCTAGACGCTTGATGATTATGAGTTATTTTTGAGTCTCAGATTGAATACATTGGAGCTAGGATTCGCGGCGTTCTTGTTCGTGTGTGGATGCTATGACTTTGTGCATGGGAAGAACAACTACTTCATCTACTTGTTTCTTCAGACATTGTCCTTCTTCATCAGCGGGCTTGGCTGGATTGGGACATATGTTCCGAGTTAGTAGTTGTGTTTCAGAGAGAAAAGAAGAAAGTTATTAATTTTCTGCAAAAATAAATACAATTTTCAAGGGAAATCACAAGGAAAATTGATAGGAAAAATGGTTTGAGAAGAAGATAGAGACGTCTGTAGCAAGTAGGAAGAAAAGGAAGCGACTTCTATCAAAAAGAAGGAAAAGAGGAGAGAGAGAGAGGCTCGAAGGGTTCTTTTTATTTATCATTTTTCTGCTTTTAAAAAATATTTAGCTATGGGATTTGTTATTCAGTAACTGAGATTTCAATTTTTTCCTTTTGTTTTTGTTTTTGTTTTTCTTTTTTTTGAAGTGAGTTTTTGTATGATTTTTTTTTAGAAGATTATGTGTGAGTTCAAAAATGTTCTATTGGCGCAAGGGTCCTTAGGAATATCTTGTTTGCATCATGGCCGAATCAAAAGCTATTGTGATTTCAATATGTGATAATACCTTTCAGTAAGATACATTTTCAAAAAGGAGCAAGTCATAACAAAACAAAATCCTTTTTGGTGAATAAGAGACCAAAGTAACCCAACACATATATAGGTTAATGAACTTGGAAGTGCTATCTCTGCCCGTATTATTCTAACAAGCTACAAAACCTCTAAGCTCTAGTAAACGATGATGATGACTCCTTGGTGCTTCTCCTTATAGAGCTTGTAAGATATTTTTGAATTCCATTTCGAGCCGGGGACGTTTCATATAGCAGATGCTTTGTTCCTACATAGGTCAATGATTTTGAAGATGGTAGAAGCATCGAGGGAGAAGCCATTGTCTAGATGACACCATGAAGATTTCGTTCCCGCCAACGTAGATAAATACTGTTAATCATGTACAAATATGCATATGTGAAAATAGGTAAGCATCAAGATCTCTAAAACAGTAATTCGAAATAAAAATTTAAAATTTTGAAGTAAAAACTAGTGATTGTACTATGCAGCTTCAAAATTTTTTTTTACAATCTAGTAAATATTAATATCGAGTAGTACATTTTTTTTACAAATTATCTAAATTTTATCAATGATTGAAATAAGAAAAAAATAAAAAAAATTTGCTAAGAATATTTATAAAAAAAAAATCCAAACATGTTTGGGCCAGGCCCTTCTAAAACCTTATTAATTTATAGAGTTTTTATAAAGATCAAATTAAACTACTACTGTACATATTTGCTATTATTTACAGAATTAAATTATGTACTGTGTTTTTTTGCGCAATTAATATATTCTTGATGTTATCTAAGCCAAAAATATCGCGCGAAAAGAGATCATGTATATAAATGTAAAGAGGTTTCTTCGGAAGCAAACAATAATTTAGAAATCCAAACCCTAGAAGACGTATCTGCCGAAGCCACTAGTGAATCTGAGAGGCAGCGAGAGAGCTCCGGTGTGTGGGTTATTAGACCTTTCTTGTTCAACAATCTTACTATACACTCTTCTCTAGATATAAGCAATATTGCTTGTTCTCTAAGCTTCTCCTGCTTTGATTTCTGCTCTCCTCTACTTTTGAATGTTTTCATGTTCATTTTACTCTAGTGCGCGATGTTGCATATGCATATATATTCCATTGTAATGTGCATTAACTAAAGATTCAAATAACTTTTGTGATAAGCTCTTTCAGTTTCGTACTGTGATGCAGATCTTGTATCTGAACGTGGAGCAAAACAATGAGCGAGAGAGGAGTAACATGTCATCGACATCGCAGAACTAGAGAAGACATGATAAGCTTCTTACCTGATCACTTGCTATGTCAGATACTCTCTGATGTTCCTACAAAGACAGCTGTAGTGACTAGTGTTTTGTCCACCAGATGGAGAACTATCTGGCTTTCGACTCCTGTCTTGGATTTGCACACTGATGATTTCCCTAACTTCACTGCCTTTTCAAGCTTCATCTCTTGGTTTCTAGAGTTCTCTAAGGGCTCTTCATGCTTACACAAGCTCAAACTTGATTTGGTCTCTAAAAGACCTATTCAAGATATCTCTAGTGAGTCATCATGGGACCTTGCTTTTGTGAGAGGTTATCTTGATCCCTACTTTATCACACAGTGGATCGACAATGCAGTTAAACGTAAAGTTGAACATCTTGATATCTTATATCCATGGATTGTGAAGATGAAGCCACTAAGCATCTACACCTGTGAGACTCTTGTATCCTTGAAACTCCACAACGTGTCATTGGCTGATTCTGAGTATGTTTCTCTACCTCGTCTCAAGACCATGCATTTAGTAGACAACCTATACGCTAATAATGCTCTTCTTGAGATGCTTATCTCATCTTGCCCGGTTCTTGAAGATTTAACAGTTGTTAGAAACAAAGATACAGTGTACGACTTTGAGGTTGTACGAGTGCGTTCTCAGTCATTAAAGAGTCTCGTAGTTGTTCTTAATGGTAGGGAGTGGTGGTACAAAGCTTGTAGGGTTGCTGTGATTGATGCTCCTGGACTCAACTATTTGAGTCTTAAAGATAACCAGTTCACAACTTATGTAATAAGCAATTTGAGTTCATCTGCCAAGGTAGACATTGATGTCAGTTTTGATGTGGAAAGAAGTGTAGTGAGAAGTTTCTTCACCATGCTCTCGAGCGTAAGGGCCTTGACTATAAGTCTAACAACTTTAGAGGTATATATTACATATGTGTGTCAATGGATTGGTTAATTGAGTATTTTGAGTAAAGAGTTTTTTTTTAATGTGTTTACAGGGCATATGTCTATACTTGAAACATGAACCACTGCCTCAGTTTCCTTACTTGATCAGATTACATGCGGTCTTGTATAACTCTGATTTGGGAAATTTGCCAAACATTCTTGAGAGCTGTCCAAATCTCAAATCCCTTGTCTTGGTGATGAAACTTTAACTTTTTTATTATATGGTTTTTATTCACATCATTATATGATAAAAATATAAAACTGATGTTATAGTTCATCTATATTTCTTGAATGATTTTATATGCAGGAGTTGAGTAAATTTAGGAAGGAGGGACTACTTATTTTCTCATCATTAGTTCCGGAATGTTTAAGATCATCCTTGGAGTACGTTGAGATAAAAACACCGATAAGAGGAGCTGTAGCTGAAATCGAACTAGTGAAGTACTTCCTCGAGAATTCGGCAGTGCTCAAGAAGCTGAAGATGTGTTTGCCTCGTAGGATAATGAACGACGAGTCAAACATTTTCATGCAACTCTTGAGATTGAGGAGATGCTCTCCTTCTTGTGAAGTTGTTGTTCAACTTGAAGAAGAAGAGACTTCTCTCGAACTATGATGAGATACTACATCTTTATGTATCACTTGCAGTTTCAATTTTAAGAACAAGACTTGGATTGTTGTTGCCTGGTAGACAGACTCATAGCAATCACTTTTTCTGGTTCGATTCGGTTTGGTTGGAGTTTATTTATATTTCAGTTTGTTGGTTTTGTGATTAAGGAACCAGGTTTCGATTTTACTATGGTTTGGAAAATTATATATTGTTTTTAGTTGAGATTTGGTTAGATCTTTAATGAAAAATAATATTCAATTCAGATTATGAAAATAGAAGGAAACTAATTTCATGCTTAAGAGGTATGGTTAATCAATGAAATGATAGTAAAGTAGTTTTCATGATTCAAAAATAGTTTTCTTTCTCAATCCAGCAATTTTCATACTGGAATTACATAATAGTTAATAAAATTGCAATTTAAATAAAAATCTTAAGACAACAAAAAAAAATAAAAAACAGTTTCTTTCATCCAAAACTCCCACTTCAAACTTAGGCTCTGCCCTTTCCTTTTCCTTTGCCCTTGTTGTTAGAACCAAATTGCTTGCCCGAGTTGAATTGCCTGTGCACGACATTCATCAAACTATCATCATCACATGGTTCAATCCAAAACACAATGGCTTATCACATCATTGAAGAGAGAAAGAGAAGACTCACTTCTTGTTAGATGATTGACCTCCAGATTTAGGGCTCTGGTTAGCATTCATAGGACTCTTTCCACCCTTTTTAGCTGGGTGTGGTGTAGCTGGGTGTCCTCCTTTCTTCTCTTCTGTAACAAAGACAATTGAGTAAAAGATTTGTACATCAGTCCACAAGTTTTTAAGTGCCTAGCAACACTACCGCTTGATTTATTCGTTTAAGCATCTAATGATTCTCAAGAACAATAAGAACTGTTTATGATTTTTCACCTGCTGGTTTTGCTTTCTTTGATGAAAGAGGTGTTTTGGAAGCAGATTCATTCGGTCTCTTTTTGTTGGACACCTCAGGCTTCTTAGGGGTCTCTTCTTCTTCATCCTCAGAATCATCTTCGTCCTCATCATCTGAATCATCCTCGTCAACATCCATCTACAAAAAAAATCATCACTATTGTCAACAAACTAGTGTCATAAGGTAGAAAAACACTCATAGACAGATAGAACCACTCACTCCTTTCTCAGAGTCTGATCCATCCTCTTCAGAATCATCCTCCTCGTCAGACTCATCATCATCCTCGTCTGATTCAGGCTTCACTTCCACAGGCTTCACTTCCGCAGGCTTGGCCTTTGGTTTTGAGTCAGCCTTGACAACATTGGCAGTGACAGCAGCAGGAACTGCCGCTGCTTCCTCCTCCTCTTCTGAATCAGAGAAAACTTCCTCTTCTTCCACGTTGGGGGATTTGTAGCCAACAAAGTGGACACTTCCACTCTCCAAACTGTGAGAAAGTTCAAACTCTTTCTCAAAGACAAGATCAAAGCTAATCTGAGGGATACTGTCTCTCAAGAGTGTTCCAATAACAAGCTTCTTCCCATCAACCGTCACATACAACAAAGCAGTTTCTCCCTTCTTCCCTTTATCAAGTGATGCCTATACCAAACAGAAACTGAATAAACTAATCATGAAACTTTGGAATTAAGAGTTTTGGTTATATGTATATAACAAACCTGGGAAACATGGATGAGAGATTCAAAATCAGGCTTCACTTTAAGAGACTTCCCTGCCTGAACTTCAACTCCTAATCACATTCATAAAACCAAACATGAGTCAGTTCCACAGATCAAATCACTACTCGTTAGTATCAAGAACAAACTTAAACGATAAGTAATAAACAGACCAAATAAGCTAAAGGCAAGGCTAAGTATGAACACATGTTGAATACTAAAAGACAGAGCTAAAATAAACGCAGCTAAGTATTAAGACATGATTGTAATTAAAAGACAAAGCTACATAGAAAGAAGAATCATACCCCAGAATTCCATTGTTTGATGATTTGAAAGAGAGATTGAATGAAGAAATTGCAGTGAAAGAGGATGAAGAGAGGTGGAGGTTTGGGGGGCAATTTATAATAATACAGAGAGAGGTTTAGGGTTTTGTGTTGAGTTCCTACGGCGCCGTTTCGGTTGCACGTCGTAACGCTCGAATATAATTGGAATATTTGCGTAATTAAAAAAATCACGTTTTCAAAATTTTGACATTTTATATGATTATCTACATATTTTGGTAAAGATTCTCATAAATTTAAAGATTATCTTCCTTATTGGAAGAGAATTTTTTTAAAAAAAAATAGTTTTGATAAGTATTTTTTTATTAAATAGTACTCCCTCTCCCTCTGCATCAGTGATGTTTAAGAATTTTTAATTTGTTTCATAATAAATGATGTTATCACAGTTCAAAAAATAAATAAATGTCACTTGAAATTTATAATTAATTACTTTCTCCGTTTCATATTATTTGTCGTTGTAAGAAAAAAATTTCGTTACAAAATAAGTGTCGTTTTAGAGTTTCAATACAAAATTCGATTATCCACTTTTTTTTATTGGTTAAAATATGGTATGTGTATAGGTAATTGTGTTTTTATTTTGGAAATATATAAAATTATATTTTTCTTAATATGTGTGCATAAACATAGAATGACAAGTAATATGAAATGGAGGGAATGCAAAATACTATATATTTTTTTATTGGTTAAACTAATATTTTTTATGTTAATAAATTATATTAAAATTATATTTTCTTAATTTTTGTAAAAAAAAATTAAAAAACTCTTTTACTACCCTGTTAATATGATACATAGGGAGTACAATACAACAAAATATTCAAAACCATGTCCACCGCCAAAGAAGTAATCTAGAAAAAAAAAGCTAAAAACTACAGAACAAGAGTCTCTGCAGACAGAATTGGAGCACTTCGCCTGAACTTGAAGCGACAAAACCGCATTCTTTTCCCCAACTGTTGCGTTCTAAAGCCAACGTTGATCTTGTTTCATGGAAACTCTCAGGTCTTCACCGGAGTGCTGCTAACTTGACGCATTGGAACATAGTATACGTGACACTGTGACAGAGACAATAACTGAGACTGTGATCCTGGGCTTCTCGGGGAAAGGGCCTATTTCAACACGAACTTTACGCATCGTGCCTTTTCCTTCACGGACTTTACAATAGTGCGTATTTCATCATGAACTTAATTTTTTTCTAAAAATTCTATATGAACTTTCAAAATGGTGCCTATATATATGTTGACCGTCAAAGGTGTTAGTCAACCGTTTAAAAAGAGCCTATTTCAACACGAACTTTATACATTGTGCCTTTTCCTTCACGGACTTTGCAATAGTGCGTATTTCATCATGAACTTTAATTTTTTTTAAAAATCCTATATGAACATGCAAAATCGTGCTTATATATATATTGATCGTCAAATGTATTAGTTAATCGTTAATTATTAAATCAACGTCGTTTGTAGGCATGGGCATTCATGTTCTCGGGTCGGGTTCGGGTCGGGTCGGTTTTCGAGTAATCGAGTTGGTTTTCAGGTAATCGGGTTGGTTTTCGGGTAATCGGGTCCTAAACTCTAAGACCCGAAGGACCCGAACCCGAGACGACCCGACCCGACCCGAGGACCCGAATTCCCATGCCTACAAACGACGTTGATTTAATAAATTAACGATTAACTAATACATTTGACGATCAATATATATAAGCACGATTTTACATGTTCATATATGATTTTTAAAAAAATTTAAAGTTCATGATGAAATACGCACTATTGCAAAGTCCGTGAAGGAAAAGGCACAATGCATAAAGTTCGTGTTGAAATAGGCTCATTTTTAACGGTTGACTAACACCTTTGACGGTCAACATATATATAAGCACGATTTTGCATGTTCATATAGGATTTTTAAAAAAAAAATTAAGTTCATGATAAAATACGCACTATTGCAAAGTCCGTGCAGGAAAAGGCACGATGCATAAAGTTCGTGTTGAAATAGGCCCTTTCCCCGGGCTTCTCTGGATACATCCGAGAAAACCAGAAAGTAAGCTAGAGACTGGACTTGGGTTTGTGCTTTTGGATGAATTTTCCATTACTACAGGGTCCAAAAGACCAAAACTGTTTTTATGTAATAAGTGAGTGACTATAAAGTCTGAAGATACAAAGGATGTAATTATGTCTTGAGTGGGTTCGGGTCTTCGTGATGGGAATGGGCCTTCTTCCTAAATTCATGTATTTTTGACCCGATAAAAACATAAAGACATGTAAGACTAAATATCACCTGACAAGTCCATCTTCAGCAACATAAACGCATTTTTGCGAGCCAAGTCATCCCAGATACCTTTAGCTAAAAACAAAGGAGAGAGAAAAAAATAGTGAGATAGGAGGAAGCTACAGAATTAAGATGGAAGTATCCAATACAGAGCTCTACCCAAACAGAACAAGCTAAATATTTGAACTAATTAAACCCTCTAATCTTAATGTTATGTCTAAAACTCAACTTGCATTGCCATTTCTTCTTTTGCAAATTTCAAACTCAACTCACGAAAAAGTCAACATGCAGTTTATAGCCCTGTTTGTTTCGCAGTCGCTTAACCTTTATTTTCTATCCTACCAAACATGATAAACTGCTGTCTGGAAAGCATAGTTTAAGAGGAAAGTCTTGATCTTGTCAAAGTTTGAATCGGCTAAGAGCTAACAATCCTAATTGGTAGAAAACGTTCCACCAAGCATAGATATCGTGGTTTTTCGGGTTAATATAGATCTTGATATTCTGAAATGTTTTAGCTAAACTTTTACCGATACAATATCTATAGATATCGTGGTTTTTCGGGTTAATATAGATCTTGATATTCTGAAATTTTTGTAGATATCTTATTAATTCGTACTCACCCATAACCATGAGGAATATAGGCATAGCAAAATTACTACAAAGAAAAAAAAAACTACAAAGAAAAGAAAAATGACGGAAAATAAAGAAACAAATTTAGTATAAATCGAACTAATTTGTTATTACGATTTCTGATTTTAATCTGAATCGCTAGACATGTTGTCTCCGAAAACAAAATCTTCTACTGCGTTAAATGCAGTTTTGAGTGATCTGAAATACCCCCGCTTTGCTGGTACATGATCAGGAATTGACAGTGGACAATTGTCATAACTTATCCCAATATCACATGAAGAATCACAACAAAATTGCATAGTTACAATGTCACTAACAGGGTTTGGTTCAACTGCATGTTGGCAACATGAAGATTTGTTACTCTTGCCAATACATCAAGGAAGATTCCTTTTGAATATGGCATGCTAATATAATATCGCATATTCGCATTTGAAAGTAAAACAAATGGTAACTGACTCACCTTCAATTGTACGTTCAACCGGCACTGGTTCTTTACAAGGATATTCATATCCAGATGAAATATCATGGCTTATAAGGCGTTCCTCTGTGTCTAATGGCTCTTCTGCTCTAGGCTTCCTTTCAACTGTGTATAGGCAAAACGCCTCTGTTACTTAGACCATGATTATTGCAATCTCTTAGAAATGGTATCTTAGTGTATACTAAAATACGTCTCTTAGCTTTTAACTAAGAAATACTAACTAAGAAATACTAAGAAGCATATCATAAATAAAAGATATAAAATACGTTTTTTAGCCAAAAAATGTCAAATCATACTCTAAAAATCCCATTAGGGTATCTCCCACTAATCATGCTCTTACAGTTATAGTTACAGTGTAATAATTTTTGACGTTATGTCAATATGATGTAGAAAAGCTTTGTTATGATCGCATGGAGCAATAAATAGACTCACCTCCCATGGCCTCATAAAACAACTCCCGGAGTAGGTATATAAGGACAAGAATTGCTCCCAAGATGAAGGCTCCGAAGATGAAAGCTCCTAAGACTAATAACAGCATCATCATCGATCTTCTTCTTCTATTATTGTGTTTTTTTTTTGGTGAGACGATAACTTGCTTTTGAGAATGCAAGTAAATGGTAAATCGTCAACGCAGATGTGAAGTGAGATCTCAAAAACTATAGTATTGATTCTTTTTAATGACCTAATGTGCTAGATAAAATTAAGAAATCGACAAAGAGACCTATAATTAATGACCGAGGTAGTGTATTTTTATTGATATGAGCTGGTGTTTACATGCAGTAAATATAAAATATAATTGTATAAACAAGGAGGAGTTACAACGTGTGGAAATTGAATACATATTAGTATCAAATCTTTAGTAGGTGCTTATAAATTAACGTGGTTTGTCTTTTACGCTGATATAATGATGGAACCTACAAAGTCTTGCATCGAGCGGATAAACAACGTACGGTGATAAATGGTATAGTTACGATGAATAGAGAGTGTATTTTGTTTATTATTCTTCGGTCTTGAAAACTTTGATTCCATTACTTTACTTACTTTTTCACTATGAATTCTTTGATTTGGAATGAATCAAATCTCTTTTCGATTAGGATTCTCTGCAACTAATGTGGGAAGGTGAGCTCCCTCCAAAAATGTACTCCATCTGTTCTAAAATAGATGAGTTTTTTGGTTGAGCACAAAAAATAAATAATATATTTTTTCTAAAGAATAGCGTTAAAAACATAAATTAAAACTAATTCACCCAATCATCAAAAAATTATAAAACTTCATTACTCATACAGTTTATAATAAAATAAAATTAAAAATATTAAAAACTTATCATAATATCATATATTTTAAAACAGAAGGAATAGATAGGAGTGATCTATTTTTCCTGAGCAAGATATCGTTAAATAGCAAAATGTTTCTCAAAAAAATCTGATATTTACAAAGCTCTGTTACTTTACTAACATTCATGTTATATTTTCTTTTATTATGTATTTGACAATTAATTTTGCCATATACTACTAATAATATGTTAAAAGTACAATCAGAAAAAAAAGTTAACTGTTTTTTTTTCTCCAAAAAGGCAAAAACTAAACAACTCTATAACCACTCAACTTTTTTAATCGTTTTTGTGTTTTTCTTTGACCGATACCTGTTTGGCATCGGCTGTACCCCTTCCCCTTTCATGTTCCTTGTTAGTTTTAGGTCAGACTAAGCAAGATAGGATTCAAGGTTAATGGATTAAAGATGTTCTTCCACACTTAACTTACACGAAAACAGTCATCCTCGGATTCTCGTTAGTCTATGTGTGAACGAACGGCTGGATCTGAGAAAGTAAAAATAAAAGTATTGTAAAAATAATCATTTAATAATTTGAGACTATATTTTGGTCTTACATTAGTCATTAAATATCTTGTTTTACCGTTGAACTAGACCATTTAACACAGTACCAAGAAAGATTCTGAACAAGCGAGCCATGGATCCTCCAAGCCAAGCCAATGAAATGATACCATACCAAGAAGAAGAAGCAGCTACTTTGCTCTTAGAGAAAGTGATCCCACCAAATCTTCTGAAGAAATCAGCAGGTGATGATTCTTGTTGCATCTTCAGACTCCCTCACACTCTTAGGCGAGTCAACGACACAGCTTATGCACCCAAGATCGTCTCAATAGGCCCTTATCACCGTTCGGATGATAAAGAACATGAACATCTCAAGATGATCGAGGAGCACAAGAAACTCTATTTGGAGTTATTCGTGTCAAAGACCATGAGGAAGGGCGTCAATCTAAGTCACTTAGTCGATGCAGTCTCGGAGCTGGAACCTCTCATAAGAGATTCTTATTCCGAGAAACTTGACCTTAATAAAGAAAAGCTGACCAAAGTGATGATTCTTGATGGTTGTTTCATTCTTATGTTGTTCCTTGTGGTTTCGGGAATCAAATATAAAAACATCAACGATCCAATTTTCAAGCTGAGATGGATACTACCGACTCTTCGAAGTGATCTTCTCCTTCTGGAAAACCAGGTTCCTCTCTTTCTTCTTAATAAAATTTTAGAGACATCAAAGTTAGCTCCATCCACAAGCTTAAACGAGATGGCCTTCAACTTCTTCAAGTACTCGATAAAGAAACCAGAAGCCTCCTGGAAGAAACATAAGAATCTTCAGGCACACCATCTTCTTGATCTCATTCGTAAGACTTTCATACCCACCGTGTCTCCACGACCCACCCAAAAGCAATGCTGCATCAATATATCAAGTGGTCCTGAGGAAAAGACAAGAGCAAAGACACTCAAAAACACTTGTTTAAGTAAGATACGTCCTTCATTTAAGAGCAATGGAGACCAAACATCACCACCTCCTAGCCCTTTTCTTAGTCTAATTGTCTCAGCCAAGAAACTTCGACTTCGAGGAATAAAATTCAAGCTAAGGGAGAACGTAGATACCCCCTTGGACATATGTTTCAAGAACGGTTTGCTTGAGATACCATTACTAGTCTTTGATGATTTCATAAGCTCTGTTTTAATCAACTGCGTCGCCTTTGAGCAGTTCAATATGAAATGCTCAACAGAGATTACAAGCTATGTAAGTTTTATGGGTTGCCTGATGAACACGGAAGGGGATGCAACCTTCTTAGTCGAGAAAAGGATCATAGAGAACTATTTCGGGACGGGTGAACAAGTTTCTTTATTCTTCAAGAACATGGGGAAAGACATCTCTATCAGCATAGCTAAGAGTTACTTATCAAAGGTGTTTGAGGAAGTGAACATGTACACTTCAAAAGGATACCATGTACATTGGGCAGGGTTCAAGTACACACATTTCATCACTCCATGGACCTTTTTATCATCTTGTACTGCTTTGCTGATTCTTTTACTTACCATATTCCAAGCCTTCTTTGCAGCCTATGCTTATTTTCGTCCTCTCAAAGAAAATTGAATGTATGTGGTCTTAGTCTCTCTTTCAAGCGCTATTTAATCTTTTGTATTTTACCTTCTTCTACTTACCATATTCCAAGCCATCTTTGTTGCCTATTCTTATTTTCGTCCTCCCAAGAGCAATTGAAATTTGAATGTATGTCGGCCTAGTTTCTCCTTTCAATAAAAATATTTTGTGTTTTACCTTTTGTTTGACAAGTTTTATTATTCCAGTTAGTTATATGTATAATTTTATTGCCTCGGTCTTGTTAAATTGTGTTACTTTTGAATCATTCATTACTAGTAGGAGCTACCTAAGTTTTCATGGCTTATCTTATACACACAAGAGAGTGATGCAGTGTTCCTTGGCGAAAGAAGGATTCTCGAGAACTAGTTTGGAACAAAGGATGAAGTGCCTCGGTTGTTATGAAAGCTTTGATAAAGACATTCTAAACACTATTGATTCTTATTTGTCCAAAAAAAAAGAAAAAAAAAACACGATTTGATTCTTCATCCTTAAAACGATATCAGTTTGTTACTAATTCTAGCATAGAGAAACATTGTAATCAGGTGCAAAAAAGTAGAGATCAGTGGATCAAGAAGACTATACTATCAAATAAGAAAAGCAATACAGTGTTTGTCAAAAAAAAATTAAAACATGATGGACACTAAATTAGTGTTACGATGAAGAAGAATCACCTTCCCCAAGTTTTCCATAAAAACCGGTATTAATGGAGAGATATTCAGGTTCCTATATGTATCCAAATGCTCCTATATACAGTATTCGTCTTCTTGTCGGGCTTCTCCATCATCTTTTAGTTCTACTGGCTCAATCCAGAACTGGTCCTTAGGCTATCATTATTGCATCGTTCTTATAATAGAGTTTTTAGCTTAATATAATTTTTTTTTTTAACTTTAACTAGGAAAAAGTTAAAAACGATTCTTAAATTTATTCTAATTTTTTTTAAAAAAAATTAAAGGCTATAAACGATATTTCGTTAGACTTTGCCCAAAACCGGTTTGGTTCGACCACATCATCAGCTTTCACAGATTTGTCTGGGTTTTTATACTTTTACTACTTGGGTTGAGTCTACTTCTATATTGGGCTAGTGGGCCGGTCGGTAAACCTTCTTTACGTCGTCGTTTCAAATCATTTGAAACACCTGAAACGACGTCGTATGAGGGAAAGAAACGAACCCTAAATCAGGAGCAGCAACAACCAGAGGTTCCTCTTTCCCTCCAAAGTTCCATCTGAAACTCTCCGTCTCTGCTCGTTTCTCTCCCGACGGCGTGAGCTCTCTCATCTCCCCCCCCCCTCCACCACGATTGTCTAGGTACAAAGCTCTCTGTTCTGCACTTCCGTGTCTTCTGTCTCTAAGACTTGTCTTATCTCCTCTGCTTTGTATTGTATGGCTCTATACATCTTCTTCTAACTTCAAAAAATGAACCTTTATAGATTCTTACTGGATTTGGAACCTACCCATAATCTTATTCTCTTACAAAAGTTAAAAAAAAACTCTTAATGGGCACGAAGTTTCATGTTTTTTTTTTATCTTGTGTGGAAGTCGCTGACTTTTCTGCTGATTTGATTTCTTGGGATTGTTTGGAGAGACTTCAGAGATGATGGACAACGAGAAGGACCAAGAAATGGATGTTGGATCGGTTGTTGAAGCTGTTTCCGCCGATCACTCCTTCGGTGCTCCTCTTTATGTGGTTGAAAGCATGTGCATGCGCTGCGGTGAAAATGTATATCTCTCTCTCCCTCCCTGATGTTGGATGAAACCTTTGTTAGACTAGTTTCTCTCTTTAGCCTTTTCAGCTTGTCTTTTTCCCAATAGTGTACATAATAAACTTACCTTTCTTATTTCTTTTCCAGGGAACAAGCAGGTTTCTGTTGACCTTAATTCCTCACTTCAGAAAGGTATGTCATACTCTGTTTTCAAGATGATGGCTTTTTTTTTGTAATTTGGTGTAGAAAAGATTTGTTTATCTTGGTTTTATGTTCTATTTACACCCTTTTCTCCACCTTTGTGTGTTACTGATAATTTTACTGCTAAACTGCTTTTGTTTACAGGTCTTAATATCTGCATTTGAATGTCCCCATTGCGGAGAAAGGTACAATCTTTTTAACGAGTTTTGAGATGCGTTTCTGTTTTCTCAATTGACAAGAGAAAGCCTTACTTTTATCTCTGGTATAGGAATAATGAAGTTCAGTTTGCGGGAGAGATCCAATCCCGAGGTTGCTGTTACCATCTAGAGGTTCTAGCTGGCGATGAGAAGGTTATTAATACATTCCTGTTCTTTTCGATCCATTTTTGTCTTTTTTTCTTTCATTTGTAGATGCATTTTGCCATGTGCTAGATTGTAGCAGTCCATGCTTATTATAAGAAACGTAAAATATTTGTTTTTTTTTGGTGAATGCAGATATTTGACCGGCAAGTTGTGAAATCTGAATCAGCCACTATTAAGGTGAGTTGTCTTGCTAATTATGTGTATGTCATTGCTTCTTTTGGAATCAAAATACTCTGATTTTGCAAAGTTTCACAAGAAATCGCTTCCCCCTAATCTTCCTGAAAAAACTGTGAAATTAGTTTGCTTCTCGTATTATGAAAACTGGACTGATATGAAGCTGGAAACTGACATTAGCTTATGCCTTCAGATTCCTGAACTGGATTTTGAGATTCCACCAGAGGCCCAACGTGGAAGTTTGTCTACTGTAAGTCCTTCGTATCTTAAACCATCTTCTCATGAATTTGTGGATTAATTATTCCTGAGAACAACCTAATATTAAAAATCGTCTGGTCTACTCATTAGAACAAACTACTGGTGCATATAGTTACGATCTAACCATAAACTTAATTACTGGGAAGATTGCCACGAGAACTCTATCTGTGTTACTTTTTCAGCTATATCCAGATGTTGTCACTTATCAGTTAGAAAAACTTTTTGTTCGTTTTAGCTCTTTTCTAAGTGGAGTCTAGCAGATCATTTTGTCAATAACCTCTCCTTATTTTGTTTATTTTTACAGGTGGAAGGAATATTAGCACGAGCTGCAGATGAACTGAGTGCCCTTCAAGAAGAACGCAAGGTATTCTTCTGACTAGGAGCTGAACATCAGTTTAATTGTTTTACAGTAAGAATCTTTTAACTTATATATATTTTGCTGGACACAGAAAGTCGATCCTAAAACTGCTGAAGCAATAGACCAATTCTTGTCCAAACTGAGAGCTTGTGCTAAAGCAGAGACACCCTTCACCTTCATTTTGGACGATCCTGCTGGAAACAGTTTCGTTGAGAACCCGTAAGGATATATCCCATATGAAAATGCCTCAAAAAAAAGAAGTTATGCTTCTTTCATTTGCTTTTTGACAAATTTTGCAACATGACAGACATGCTCCATCACCAGATCCCTCTTTAACCATCAAGTTCTATGAACGAACACCAGAGCAACAAGCAACACTTGGATATCTTGCTGACCCATCGCAGGCCGGACAATCAGAAGGAAGCCTTGCCGCCCCTTCTGCTGAAACAACTTCTTTACCTCATGGAACAGTCGGAGCAACAGCTGGCCATCGAGCTATTGCTCAGAGTAATAGTACTGATATTTCAGATAACTTGTTTAGATACTCTGCGCCTGAAGAGGTAACTTCTGATTCTGTAACTTTTAGAATTAGTTATGTTGAATGTTTCAATGTTATGATCATTCGAGTGTTTAACTTAGATGGTGATAAGATTTTTGTTCATATCACGTTGCAATTATTCTAACAGGTGATGACTTTCCCTTCAACCTGCGGAGCATGTACGAAGCAGTGTGAGACACGGATGTTCGTGACTAGTATCCTTTCAAAAGTTCCATTCTTTCGTTTTCTGCAACAAGTTTTCCATATATTTGTTTATCGGTGAAAAATCTTAGATGTTTATCACTTTGACAGAAAATAGAAATCCCTTACTTTCAGGAGGTTATTGTCATGGCATCCACATGTGAGGATTGTGGCTATCGCAACTCTGAGGTTGGGTTCCCTTTGGTTTGATATTGTTAAGAGATTTGCTGACATATGCCTGATCTTGAAGGTTATTAACTTTTTGCGGTGATTGTGAGCAGTTGAAGCCTGGTGGTGCTATTCCTGAGAAGGGAAAGAAAATTACTCTCTGTGTGAAGGACATCACTGACCTTAGCCGAGATGTTATCAAGGTTAGTTTGTTCGCTTCAGTTTTCTGTATACTGTAGTTTTGCATTACAGTTGGAAGTATATTACCCTTCCAGAAAGTCGTAATTTGAACTTAAAACAAAATATCTGTAGTTTAAGTCGGATAAAGGTTTGACAATGAATCTAGAGCTCACTGCTAAATTTTATTTGGTACCGTGAAGATGCATAGTATATATAGATCGTGGAAGGTGTTATGGAGGTGTCAGATAAGTGGCAAACATTCGAGATCAATTTGTAAAACAGGCTTGTTTGATCTTTCTAGGCCTTTGGTATAAGCTATATAACACATGTTGATGGCAATATTACAGTAGACAACCTTATGAACCACTACTTTAGGAAATATATTATTTTTATTTTGTATTTTTGGAGCAATACCTTGTGGTATAATATGTTATTAATGGTTCATTTTGTTTATCGTGTGTATTAGTCAGACACAGCAGGAGTGAAAATCCCAGAACTTGATCTGGAGCTAGCTGGTGGTACACTTGGTGGAATGGTAACAACAGTTGAAGGGTTGGTCACACAGATCAGAGAAAGTGAGTTATGACCTTTCTAGATATTACCCTTGATCCATGTCAAAGTCTGAATCACGCTCCTTAATCATTTTTATGAAGTCTAACTTTTAAGTATGTTAAACCACACACCGTAGCATAAGTTAGTATGTCAGGGACCTAATTCAAGTATCCTATGTTATGTCTTGCGAAGCTTTTATTGTTTGGATAATGGAAACATTTCGAGATCCTCTATTTCCAATGATGGATTATAGCGCTCTGCCGCTCTTAAATACTGATCCAAGTGTGGTATGGATTCTGACAGGCCTAGCGAGAGTTCATGGATTCACTTTTGGTGACAGTCTAGATGAGAGTAAGAAGAACAAGTGGAGAGAATTTGGATCCAGGCTAACTAAGGTAGGCATCTTTATTGACTTTCTGTTAGTTATTACCTTTGTCGTGTTTGGTTTTTAATATAATGAAATGTTTTTTTGTCCTTTCCTTGCAGCTCCTAAGCTTAGAACAGCCATGGACTTTGATCCTTGATGATGAATTAGCAAATTCCTTTATTTCACCGATAACAGATGATATCAAAGATGATCATCAGCTCACATGTAAGTTCCTCGTTTCCCCTGCATACACCCTTGAGTTGTGTATTAGCTGAAGATTGAAACAAATATTCAGACATTTTGTAAACAGCATTATGAAATTGACTTAAGACTCAATATGTGAAAAAGAACAAGAACTCAAATGTGTTTGGAATAACATGTGTTGTTATTTTTTGAACTACAGATGAAGAGTTCGAGAGATCATGGGAGCAAAACGAGGAGTTGGGTCTCAACGACATAGATACTTCTTCAGCTGATGCTGCTTATGGATCCACAGAGACAACTAAATTACCTTAAACCTATAACGTTGTCTGGATAACTGGATTAAAGAGATGGATATGCATGTTTTTGTTGTATGGTATAATAATTCAAGAATCAGAGAGCAAACTGCTATTTTCTTTCTATAGTTGTTCTGAGCTCGTTCTTTCTTTCGTACGCATCTATGGTAATATGAAACTATACGCTAATATCAAATCCAAAATAAAACTAGTAAATGTAGATTGAAAGAAATGAACGAGATATCTTGTAAACATAATAACAAACGCTAAGCCCGATATAACTTGTTTCTTTAGAACATATAACATCAAATAAATGTTAAAAATGTGTAAGAAAATTTAAATTTATTCATGTTGCTTTATGTTTTCATATTATACATGTATAATTAAATAAAAATCGAAAAATGGAAAGTAAGACTAAGAATAAAATATAAAGTAAGAATATGGACACACGCCAATAAACAAATGCACATAGATAACATTTCCTTATACACAAAACTTCATTGTACAATTTCCAGCTCTCCACCTATGTTTTGTTTTA
Source organism: Sinapis alba (assembly GCA_012274485.2). Taxonomy (NCBI): domain Eukaryota; kingdom Viridiplantae; phylum Streptophyta; class Magnoliopsida; order Brassicales; family Brassicaceae; genus Sinapis; species Sinapis alba. Next base: position 54,777 of record MU106243.1, read on the forward strand.
AGTATTGTTGTCGATTTTTAGAAAATTAATGATATACTATACTACTGTGTTTCATAGATTTCTTACTTGATATCCATGATATTCATTCTTTAAATATAAAATTTTCTAAATGGTAAAAATTATAGCTGGAAAGTTTTAAGGCGTTGACAATAGTACCATACTGTTAATTTCTTTTGTTAGTGTTCTATTTACAATTATTCAGTTTCAACCAGTTTTGTTCACATGCCCTATAATATGATAAATACAATACATAATACTTTCATCATGCTTTTATCAAAATTATAATATTATATACTTTAGGTAAAATGTATATCAATTCACTAGAGATGAGTAATGTATATTAAAAGGAGAAAATGTGCCGACAAAAAAAAAAGGAGAGAATGTGATTCAATATTTGTATATTCATCAGTATCATCACAAGACAACAATAACGCATGTCAACGTCACAAGACTCACAACACACAATAATATTACGTCAATAAGTGGATGATAATTTGACGGTGAATGTGTCTCTCTCCATCCTCACTAACCACTTTGCTTTTACTATTTTCGTGATAAACTTGTAATTTCAGAAAAATAATAGAGGAATCGTGACTCACTAAGTATTCCCATATATGAATTTCTATACTATAAATAAGAGATCTATAGTTTCACCTAAGAACCAATCCTAAAGGCTAAATATCTTTCCTAAAGGTTTCTCTCTTTTCCTTGTCTTTCCAGTTCATTTTTCTTAGTTTTCACCAAGTTGAAGATTGATTACCTAATGTTTTTATATGATTATGGTTCATAATCTTTTTAGATTATGCATTTTAAATACTCAAGCTATATAGCCACCTTTTGTCTTAGGTACATATAACAGTAATGATGCTTTCAATCATTGTTTTGATCCTTGTCTGCCTTGTATGCTACATTTACCGATCACTGAAGCCTCCACCACCGAGAATCTGCGGTACTCCTCATGGCCCTCCGATTACTTCTCCGAGAGTCAAGCTCAGTGATGGAAGACATCTTGCTTATAGAGAATCTGGCGTTGATAGAGACAATGCTAAGTACAAGATCATCCTCGTTCATGGATTTGGCAGCTCCAAATATATGGATTTTCCTATCTCTAAGGTATGCTCTGACTTTGTAGTTAACCCTTCCATCTGCTCTCTTCTCGATTCTCGGTTCTCACACATGTAACACGTACCATTTTTCACAATTTTATAACTATTTTATTAGCATTTAGTTTTGCCTTTACACATGTCAGGAATTCATGTTATGATACTCTGTTTTTTCTCAACTGATTCTACTTTCTGTATTTAAAGCAAAATCCTTTTGTTAAGGGTCAATAACTCCTTTCGCTTTTTTAATTGCTACAAAAAAATTTATTTATAAAACTTTGAAAATGTTTTTAAATGTGATTAACAAAGAATATTACATTTAAACACAAAAACAGAAGTAAATCTTCGTCTATCTTTGATCTACAAAGATATTTTGTGAGAGTGTTTTTCATATATTACATGCAAACTCAAACGCAAAGTTGACTTTTAAAACAATCGCTACATTAATAAACATTAATGAGGTTATATATATATTTTTTTATTACAGGATCTTGTTGAGGAGCTAGGTTTATATTTTGTGTTTTTCGATAGAGCAGGATATGGAGAAAGTGATCCACACCCTTCACGCACAGTCAAAAGCGAAGCATACGACATTCAAGAACTCGCTGATAAACTCAAACTCGGACCAAAGTTCTACGTCATCGGGGTATCACTCGGTGCATACTCCATTTATAGCTGCCTCAAATACATTCCTCACAGGTAAACAAAATTCGAAACTATTAATGTATCTTTTTCTACACTTTCTTATCTCATTCATATTTTAATGTCCTTTTGGTTTTCATATATAGATTAGCTGGAGCAGTTTTAGTGGTTCCATTTGTGAGCTATTGGTGGACTAAAGTGCCTCAAAACATATTGAGTAAAGCGTTACAGCTACTGCCAGAAACGGACCAGTGGACCTTTAGAGTGGCTCATTACGTTCCTTGGCTCTTGCATTGGTGGTTGTTGACACAAAAGTTGTTTACTTCTTCGAGTGTAATCTCTGGGAGCAAAGCGTTACGCAGCGACAAAGATTTGATCATCGTAAAAAAGAAGCTGGAAAATCCTAATCCTCTCATGGTAAGACCACTATTATCACTGGTCTGTTAATTATGGTTCTTAGTTTCGGATAAAAGATAGTTTTTAAATAACTGTCTCTTAAATAAGAGATATAAAAGTCGTCTATTAGCCGAGAAATGTAAAACCTAAAAATCTAAAACATGTTTTGTCTTTAAAAAAAAAAAAAAATCTAAAACATGTTTTGTCTTTAAAGTATTTAATTTGAGGATCTATTTCCCTAGGAAAAGGCCCGACAACAAGGAGAGCATGAATGTCTTCACCGAGACATGATAGCTGGATTTGGGACATGGGAGTTCGACCCAACTGAACTGGAAAATCCATTTGTGGAAGGAGTAGGATCAGTCCACATGTGGCAAGGGATGGAAGATAAGATTATTCCTCGTGAAATTAATCAATATATTTCGAAGAGGCTTCCATGGATTAAGTACCATGAAGTCCCTGGTTATGGACACCTTCTCAACGCTGAGGAGGAGAAATGTGAAGCCATTATAAAGGCGCTTCTTGTCCACTGATGATCATTTATCTACACAAGAATATGTCTAAACGGTCTTACACTGATGTTGAAAGTCTTATTTAAGATTTGGCTTACTAAATATATTTTTTATGCGTAAAGAAAATTGACATTGTTATCAGTTTTTATAACTAAAGTGGTAATGTTTAGACATTATTATTCGATTTACTATGATTTATTTTTCTCCTAATAATTGGGAAAAAATCGGACAATATTTATTACCATGGATTTGTAACAAACCAATGATAGAATACTTTGTGAATTTTTTATTTTTTTTTAAAGATGGATCCCGACACAAACTAGTGATATAATGCTTTGTGGCAGCATTGCATTGTTCTAAATTCCTCTCTCACAAGTGCGACCAAGGCAGTAAATACATGTGAATTATGATGATGGATATACTCATGTCATGGTTCAGTTTATAACCAACACCTCTCGTGGCTAAATTTGATGTCGTAGTTAGAAGTTGTGCATATCACTTGTTTTAGGCTTTTAGCTAACTGTCTTATTCTTTTTAAATCATTTTAAGATGAACACTCTCAGTGGAGCATTTAACGATTGACATTTTTGCTCCGATATAAAGTGTGGTCACGAGCTAACCGTATTTTACCAAGTAATACCAACAAATTAAACTACATAACAGAATGTGAACCTAAAACTGAATCAAATAAATCAAAAACCCTGTTGAAATATATTGAACTGAATCTTAAAACTAGCTTTAGTGGAGATATAAAAGGTGAGTCGATCTCCTACATTTTCAGAAAACCAAATTTATAGTATTTGATAGGTATCTCAAAATATTGAAAACCCACCTAAAATGTTCTAATTCTTTTTTTTTTTTAAATATCCATCTAATATTATAAAATATTCGTTGTTTTGAAAATTCAAGAGAATCACATCAAATTCAATGAGAAAGTTGCTCTCAGAAGTTTCAGTTCTTAGACCATGATTAAAGAGGTTTTTTAGGAGGAATTTTTAAGCGATGAGTCCCATGAATAGGGTAAGAACCGGTTCTAAAAGTTGTTAATTAAAAATTGGTTATTAAAGGTTTTTTACACTGTTCACGGTTCTCACTAACACGTGACAGCCCGTGATTGGTTCGTTGTTTTTTGTTTTTTTTAAAGAACACTAGAGCCCAATGAGGGGTTCTTGGGTTAATCATGTCCTTGGTTAGAAGAAAAAAATACCTGAAAGTGCATACATATAAAATGAAATCGAACCGGAAACTTAAACCGAGATGTCACACCGGTCAACTGTAAATGACATCATCTGCCATAAAGAAGACGGAATCTATAGTGGACGTAAGGAAACTCGTCCAATAAGAAAGCGACGAGAGACTCAAAAAGGAGTTTTTGCTTACCTTTTTGCTTACCAATCCACAAACAAGCTTCCCTTTGACCCTCGTTGAAAATTTTCCAAGCGAGAGATCAGATATTCTAAGGAAAAAGCTTCGGTCTTCTCCCCAATTACGCTTAGATTCCTCACACTTTCCATAGCTCAATTTCGTGTTTTAATACTTCTCCGCGATTCTAGGGTTTTGCAATTTCTCCTCCTGATTCGAGAGAATTTGAGGGGGGTTTCGTCTTGATTCATGGCTTGGGATTAAGTGCAAAGGTGAGATTATTCGAGTTTATCGTCGATTCTTAAGAAAAGGCGTTGTTTTGGTGTTTATTGAAGTGATTTATCTTCTTAACTCAAACTGCTTCAGTGTTGCTATTTAGAGTTCGCTTACATTGCTAGCGTCCTCTGTGATGTATAAGAGTGGCTTTACCTGAATCAGTTCTTTTTTTTGTTGGAGAGATACCTGAACTTGCTAGTTTGATTGAAAGTTTCTATCTTTTCTTTTAATTGCTTCCTTGTGGTGAAGAAATGACATTACTTTTCTTATTGCGTGCTTGGGGATTTCTGGTTGCAGGGTTAAATGGCTTTAAGAGTGTAGCAGGGTAGACGAAGTCACGAAGGGCATGATGCTAGGATCTGGTAACAGTCTGAGCAGGGGTGCCGTAGGATTGTCTTCTGATACTCCGAACTTGTCCCAAGTCTTAACATTGGAACCGATCAGGTTAGGCAATCACAGCTATACTCGTTCAGGAGAGCTTAGAAGGGTTCTCGGCGTTCCTAGTAGGGCTTCATCAGAAGAGAATTCTTTTGGAATGTCCCATTCTAAGCCTTCCCCTCCTCTAGCAACTCAGGAGCTCAAACATTTCAAAGAAAGTGTGCAAGATACTTCCAGAGAGGCCAGGTATGTATTTTGTTTCTCTTTTTGTCTTCTTTTCACAGTATAGTACGGTGTTTACTAGAACGAGAACTTCTTGCTTAATGGTTGTTCTTTATTGGGATTTACTAAAACCTGAGGTTTCTTGTAGGGATTTAGCAAAGAAACTAAGTGAATCCATATTTAAGTTGGACAAATATGCGGAGACGTTGAGTTCAAAGAAACGACGGCGAAATGATATATCCCCTGGTGAACGAATGGACGCTGCTAACTTGGATAAGATCAGAAACCAGGTTCCGAGAACACAAGACAGTATGGCTCAAAGATCCGAGGAGAGAAAAAAGATGCTTGGATTGAACAAGCGTGCTCGTACCCCAGTTGGAGATGTGCGGGTTTGTATCTAAATCTCAGTTTAAATATATATGATGCTTATAAGTGTTTAGAAGATTGTTTATTTTCATCATTTTTCACTCCATGTTAGGAGGCTTTTGAAATCTTTAAAGAAGACATACATTTCAATATTTTGCTTGATTGTTGATTTAGTGTGTTCCGAAAGCTTTTCTCACATGCCACTGTTGTTTATGGTTTCGCCTGTTACTACTTTCAGGTGGATGGTAGAGTTTCTACTCTTGCAAGGCAGCAGGTTATAGAAAGGGGCTCTGATTCCCCTCCAAGTGTTCCTGGAGAAACAGTGCGAATAGAGGAGAAGATACGCAGGTTGCCTGTTGGTGGTGAAGGGTGGGAGACAAGAATGAAAAGGAAACGGTCTGTTGCAACTCTAGGCAACAGAGTTATGAATTCTGATCAACGTGTCATGCAGCCTAAGCCGACAGGTGACTCTAAGTTGCGTTCTTGTGACACCCAAAATTTCAGGTAATTAGACAAAATTTCAGTAAATACTTTAGCAAAATGACTTTATTTGTTGGGTACCGCAGAATTTTGTTGCAACATACTGTTATATGTATAGTTTTCCGGATTGATCCCTCTTGCATATCTTTCATTCTCAGAGAAAACATAACTTGGCACATTTGTTGCAGATTAAAATCTTCCACCGGGGTGAGTGGAATTAACAGGCTTGAGTCTTCATTTGAGCCAGACAGTCCACGTTTGGGTGGAGTATCCAGGAATGAGTTGGAGACTGTTTCCATAGCAAGGGACCGGTCAGTACTTGCTGAGCAGAGGCTTATGGACAAGGGAAACAATAAGTGAGCAGATACCTCAAGATTTTTTTTTATATAGATTTTGAGTTAATTTAACAGCCAATTGTTTGTGTATTGTGCTTATCCAGGAGAAACTTACAGGATGATAGCCCCACAAACAGCTCTACTGCAATATTGAAAGGAAATGTTTCTAGGGCTCCAAGAACAGCAGCCGTTATGGGTGTTGATTCTTCATCCAAAGTCGAGCCCCCATCTGGAGTATTAAAAGGTTAGAGGCAATCTAAGTGTTGTCTAAATACACTATATGTTATGTTTATGAGAAACCATCTAAAGCTTCAATTGCCAGCAGGTTCATCTGCACATGCAATGGCTCAATGGGTTGGCCAGAGACCTAAGAATTCTCGAACGAGAAGAACAAGTGTGGTTCCGCCTGTTATCAAACATGCCGAAAGCAAGTTCTCAGCTCAAGGTTTTGGAACATCTGATTTTAGTCCTCGAGCATCTCCTGGAACCACTGGGCCTCTCTCAGTTGTTGATAGCAGCCCTTTAAAAATGAAAAGGGAGCTGAAGAATGCTTCTTCACCATATGAATTCTCCGAAAGTGAGGACTCAGGAGCTGGGGACAACAAAACAAGAGAGCGTGCTCTTGCGAGTGGTGACTTGTTCACAACTCCTAAAACAGGGTCGCCTTTATTTCCTGCAAGGAAAAATAAGATTCAAACGAGTCTTAAAGGAGGTGGTGCATGGAAGCAAGGAAAGAGTGAAAGTGTTTCGTCACTGACAACTCCTGGCTTTCATCCTATGATAGTTAAGTCAGAGAATCTTACACTAGAGAAGCCTCTGCACAATGTCAAGATTGCGTCAGATAAGAATCGAAGGTGATTTATGCCTGATTCCGTTCTTTTTTTTTCCTCTTATGCCTTGTAAGTAGTATATAAAGCTTAAAATACGAGAGACCAACGTTCTACCTCTCTCTCTCTCTCTCTCCGGACAGCAAATATGGGCGTCCACCAGCGAAAAAGATTAAAGATCGTAAACCTTCTACGCGGCGTGCTTCAAATTCGAATTCCACTCCAGATATTACAGGTATTTATTTCCTTTTGGCACTTCAAGTTCCAGTCATTTACAATTCGAATTCCACTCCAGATATTACTGTTATTACAGGATTTACCCTGAATATTTGAGGTTTGGTAATTATTAGCTCTTGCTCAGTTATTTTCTTTTGTACAGGGGGGCTATTTAATTTCTAAGGTAGTACTGGTGATAGTTGAACGTGCTTATAATGGTGTCAGTTCCTGATCATAAGATATACTGGATTTTTTGGCTTTTCAGGTGAATCTGATGATGATCGTGAAGATATTTTTGCAGCAGCTAATTCAGCACGGAAGGCAGCGAGTACTCATCCTTCCAAAAGTCTTGTCTTTCAAGCTTTATTGCGATAAATTTCCTTCTAACTCCAAATATCCTTTTTGTAGATCTTGCTTGTTCTGGTAAGTTTTGGAAAAAGATGGACCACATCTTTGCTGCCATCAATGCAGATGACATGCAGAGCATCAAAGATCAGGTAACAACTAAGTTACCGTAATAATATTATATATGTGACTTCTCTCTAGGGTGCCAACTCAAACACTCGTTACTTTGTGATTGTCAACAACAAAAAAAAAACAGCTGAATTTTGCAGAAGAACTGGATGAATCTCTGTCAGAGGCAATCTTTGATGGCTATAACATCATGGTAAGTTGCATTGTAAACTTATGCAGCAATGTCTAGTTTTATAGATTTTTTGTTTTATCTGAAAGTAGCATAAATAAAAGAGACTCCTATCTCAGGGTATCAAATTGCCGAAAGCACCACATCGCCCTGGTGAACGAATTGTCGACTATTCAGGTCCAGCGTTGTCATGTATATCTGATCTTTCATTTGAGAGATTGGACATGAGAAAGTTGAATGAGAGTACTCCGTTGTATAAGAGGGTACTTTCTGCCTTAATCGAGGAAGATGATGGAGAAGAAGTTGTACAATTCAATGGAGGGAAGAATCTGTCACTTCATTATGCCAGTGATGATTCTCACTCTGGTTCATGTACCTATATTGACACCGAGTTCAGGGAGAGAGACAGAATGGAATTTGAAGTAGAGTCAAGCGGGGATTTTCAAACCCCCAAGAGTTGTTTGTTTGACAGATTTTCCAGTGAGAGGAGTGTTGTAACTAACCCACTCAGAAATGGTAGCATGTCTATATCTGTCCATAGCAATGAACAGTGGATTGGGGATGATTATATTTCACATTCGGATGCTGCACTCGGCGGTGAGACATATTCGAACAGCATGGGCCAACTGCAAGCTAGGGAAGTGAACGTTCCCAACTTCCCAGTATCTGACACGCAGTATCAGCTTATGTCTTTGGATGAGCGACTTCTTCTGGAACTACAGAGCATTGGTGTGTTCCCTGAGGCCATGGTAGGTTTTTTCTTCAGTCAGTTAATCTGCCAAGAACGTAAGCTAATGGAAAAAAATGTGTTACTCTAGCATTTTAACTTATTTTTATTTTTATTTATTTGCAGCCTGATCTGGCTGAAGAAACTATGAGCACAGATGTTATGGAGTTGAAGGAAGGCATTTATCAGCAGGTAAATGCAAAACAAATAATCCATGCTTTGTATCGTTTGTGTCACTGGGAAAAGTTTCTTCTGTTTCCCGTTGAATATTTATCATAATCTATGTTTGACCCAATAATAGATCCGAAACAAGAAGAAAAAGCTGGAGAAGCTAAATATTACCATCCAGAAGGGGAAAGATGTTGAGAAAAGGTTGGGGTTGACTTCTTCAGATTTATTAGTTTTCAAGTTACACTGTTACTTTTGCTAAGGTTTCAGGCTTGCCTGCAGGAAAATTGAGCAGCTTGCTATGGACCAGCTTGTGGAAACAGCTCACAAGAAAAGAATGGTAATAAACTAGTGAATGCGTACATTTTATCGTAATGAACTAGGATGAATGGTTGGGGGATAAGATATATATGAGGTTCCCTTATGATGTTACTCTGAAAACAGGCATCCCGTGGAAATAAAGCATTGAAAGTCCACAAGGTCACAAGACAAATGGCGCTGGCGTTCATCAGGCGGACACTTGCCAGGTGTCGCAAGTTCGAAGAGACTGGGCTTAGCTGTTTTGCTGATCCTGCACTTCAAGACATATTGTTTTCATCTCCCAGCAACGATGCAAAGTCATCAGAAAACGGCGGCTCCGGAACAGCCAGTAACACGCTCAATGAACCTTCTAATCACCAGGCTGAGGCCAAGGGCTCAGGTACGCAAAATGTTGAACTTCAGATGTTGATTCCAGAATTGATCTTTACGATAGTTTCTTCTGATATGGCATGGCATGGCATGGCATGTATGACAACATGGGTAAGATTATTTGAGAATAATGAGAAAGCAATCACACACAAATGTATGATAGAAGTATTCTTGTCTTTGTCTCTTCACCAATTTTATAAATGTATTTGTTAGATACTTCCAGTGGTCAAGTCTCTAGATGAATAAGGTTACGCTTTAAGCCTTTTGTCATATGATCTGAGCTAATTGGGTTGTTGTGTAGGTGCAGTGTCTAGTACAAAGAGGAGAGAAGCATTGGTAGACGACATTATTGGATGCGCTTCTTCCAAAGTGACAACAAGTATAGATAGCGCGGTTCTCAGTGGAGGAGGTTTCAGGAACAAGAACAAACCGAAACCCCAAGAAAAGAACAACAACAAGAACGAAAACCAATCAAGATCGACAACAACAACTCACCCAACAGGTCCAATAAGCAGAGGCACCTCGAACCGAGGAGGTGTCTCTGGAGATGGTGCACCAACTGATGAGGAAGCTCCAATAGATTTCTCAAAACTAGCGTTCCATGATCTAGAGGAAATGGATGAGCAGGCAGATATAGGAAACTGGTTTGAGGGTCTTCAGGATATTGATACAGCAGGGCTTGATGAGGTTCCTATGGATGATCTCTCTTTTATGTTTGGATAAAGGAGGAAAGGAAAATACTTTATAGGGAGAGAGGAATTGATCTGACGCACATACCCCATCACAAGTATTAATTTCTTAAATTGTATATTTGTAGTGAATAGTGATTGTCTGCCTTGAAGGCGAGTATTATACTATGATTTAATATATATGAATTTCCAAACTCAAAGAGTTTGACTAATAACCTTTGAAGCTTTGCATAGTTTTCAAACTTTTGAGACAAAAAGTTTATATCTATAAGAAGTCAAATGAAGAACACTTTGTCAAGTTGTTGAAATGCTCATATGATTTCTCAGTACTATGATTCAATCACTTGTATAGGCAAAAAAGAAAAGTAATGGGCATAAAATATGATAATGGGCATAAAATATGATAATGGGCTTTTAATGGGCTAAAGTAATATGGGCTAGGGTTTCGTTCTCCTCTTATGCTTTTTGTTCTTATAAGCTGCTCAAACCCTTTGTCTAGCCGTCCTGTCTCTGTTTCTGAGGAAGTGCCAAAATGAGGTTCGTATGCTCAAACTCGATTTCATTTTTATGTAATCATCTTATTAATGTAATAATTCAGCTGACTCTGGAATCAAATGATTAGTGTTGATTTTGGATATGTATAATGGAAGTTAGCTTTAGCTGATAATGATTCTTGATACTTAAAGAAGTATTGGCCTTTTTGATTATATGTATGGAAGTCATCACTTTTATGAAGAAATAAAGTGTTGGGTTCTTAAAAGTTTTGATTTTTAAAATGGTGCAGTAAGCTCCAGAGTGAAGCTGTGAGAGAGGCGATATCCGCCATGATCACTCACTGCAAGGAGACAAAGCCACGCAAGTTCACTGAGACTATCGAACTCCAGATTGGTCTTAAGAACTATGACCCTCAAAAGGACAAGCGTTTCAGCGGTTCTGTCAAGTTGCCTCACATTCCTAGGCCTAAGATGAAGATTTGCATGCTCGGTGATGCCCAGCACGTTGAAGAGGTTAGCTTCTTTTGCTTTCACTCTTTTAAGCAAAGTTAGTAGTGTGTAGATAAAGTGTAACTTTGGGGGTTTTTGGTTGTTTACTTAGGCTGAGAAGATTGGATTAGAGTCTATGGATGTTGAAGCACTTAAGAAGTTGAACAAGAACAAGAAACTTGTTAAGAAGCTAGCAAAGAAGTTCCATGCTTTTCTTGCTTCTGAATCTGTCATCAAGCAGATTCCTCGTCTCCTTGGGCCTGGTCTCAACAAGGCAGGCATGTTTAAACACCAACCTATTCTCCCATTACCTTTTTCATCTCTATATTATGATTTGATCTGACTCTTTTTTTTGAATAACAAACAAACAGGAAAGTTCCCAACTCTTGTTAGTCACCAAGAGTCTTTGGAATCCAAAGTGAATGAGACAAAGGCAACAGTGAAGTTCCAGCTCAAGAAGGTTCTTTGCATGGGTGTCGCTGTTGGGAATCTTGGCATGGAAGAGAAGCAGATCTTTCAGAATGTTCAGATGAGTGTCAACTTCCTTGTTTCACTCTTGAAGAAAAACTGGCAAAACGTTAGTAAAGATCTTTCTTCATTATCTTCCTCCATCATCCTCTCTACATTTCATCAGTCTTTAACTCAAAGAGTTTGTTCCTTATGTGCAGGTGAGGTGCTTGTACTTGAAGAGTACTATGGGACCACCAAACCGTGTTTTCTAAGCTTTGTATCTCAAAGTTTCTCTTTAATGTATCGTCGAAGCTGAGTGGAGATTTAAATTTCATTTCTGTCGTGAGTCTTCGATTAATTTCAGAATCCTTGCTTGGTAGGATCAAGATTTTCTTGAAAGACAATTTTGTTTCTGTTATTGCTATTGTTATTAGCGTTTTTTTTTTCATTTCAAGTTTTCAAGATTTGCTATTTCGTTATCAATATCGTTGTCTTCTCTCTGTATATTAGACTTAGATTCACGTAAACAACAAAACATATGCATAGTTGCGTCTTCAAGTCTTATCAAACACACTGGGAATCCAAAACCTCCTGTCCCTGGAAAGTCAACAGTCTGAAGGAAAGTGGGTTTGACGTAGTTAAAAACTTTGGAGTCGTGTTTGTACTTTAACCAATTGAGAAACCAAGTTGTGTTTTTGTGAGCATATAGTTGCTCAGGACCTCCCAAGAGCTTTGCAAGACACTTCATGGTGCCTTTCTTGTCAGTGGTCGGAAGGATTAACCGGAAAGAACCTTTTAAATCCTTTAAAAGATTATATTATATATATATATAATATCAATTACAGTGTCTTTCTTTTTAAGAAGAAAAACGACTGATTATAAATCATTCAGGGGGTTTGGTATACAACTTTTTCATGTTGAACTGTAAGTGGTCCAAAGCTATTAAATCAAATAGAAATAAAGGAAGACATCAAAATCAAAATCATGTGACGCGTGGTATATAATACTCCGTTCCATTCATGACTTTTTTATTAAACGCACAAAGATTGAAAATTTTACTTTTTTCTTTTTTTTTTTAACAAAAAAATTACTTTCTTCTAAAATGTACTTCTAAAGATATAAATTTAAAATCATTCAATGAATTATAAAAAAAAAACTTTTAACATTTAATTAATCAAACAGTTTCCAATAAAATTAAAATTAATTTTAGAACATCTATTTTGAAATAACATAAGATTTTCTAAAACATCATAGAATTTCAAAATGGATGGAGTAGTAGTCTAACTCAAGCTTGTCCATACGTAGCTCAAGTTTACCTTACAACGTTATCAACTGCTCTCGTATAGTATGTGAGGTTTATTTATTGAGTACGTGTGTAACGAGGCCACGGATATGTATATTCATAAAGTAATCTTCCCAATCAATGCATTTGATGGAGCCGATCAAGTTGTCTATCTCTGTGCTTTCATTCTTGACTCGTAATCTTTCCAGGTTTCTATCATCGAATCTGCATGCGATAACTAATGTTAAAAAAAAAAAAAAGTTGGAAGAAATGTGAGAGTTATATATATGTACATACATGCCCTTGAAGATTACATAAGGCTTGTAAAGTTTCACCATTCTCATCGCTATATTGAATCTACAATTGTGAACTTCATATTTCTCTCCGAGTTGCGATGGAAAAATTAATCTAACTAATCGCAATATCTGAAAACAAAAAATAACAAATATGAGAGAATGCATTTTAATTGCCCTTCATATAATTACAACGTGCAATTTATATAAGTAAACATACCTGTAAAGGTAATTTATAACGAAGGCTCGTGTAGACACGAAACCTAGCCATTGTGGATAATATTGTAACGTTTGGGACAATAGGTAAGCCACTGCGACCGAGCAGAGGGCTTTCCATGAAAAAACGATTAAGAATTTCATAAATCTGTTTGTACATCACCGGGTTTCGGTAAGAAGAGCCGACATGGTATATGGTATGACTCCCTGACTCACAAGAATGTTCAGCTGCGGTCACAATCATTGCGTTTGCCACCATATCAACAGGTATCTTGTTATATATGTAACATATACATTTTCATGTTAGAATCAAGATGGTAAAAATAGAAGATTAATTTACATTTTTCCAGTATTGACAGTGGGTTTAGTGAGCTTACAAGATCACATACTGCCATATGATCAACAAGGAAGCACTTTAGCAGTCCCTTTCCGAATAAAACAATCACACTATCTATGGTTCTTCATATATACAATAACCACAAGGAAGTTGAGTCATAAATAATCAAATACTTGGATGAACAAATATATAATAAAAATTAGCTTTTAAAAAAATTATATAAATTGTCAGTGATAACTTACTTTATACCTTCAATCCAACCGGGAAATGGGTCAGAGAAAGTGCTTGTGATTATTGTGGGACGTATGATTACAATAGACATAGATTCTCTATAGTATCCAAGAAGCATTTCTCCCATTGCTTTCGTGAAGACATATGTGTTTGGCCATCCATAAAGCTTTGCCCTAATGAACATTTTATATATGCCTCAGTTAAAGTTACTTCATATAGTATGTATCGAGTTTCTAATTTTAGCATTTGAAATGGTACACAAAAACCTTTTCAGTCCAAGATCTTTCATTGCTTGTTTGGTTTCTTCTTCTGAATAATCTAGTTTCTTGAGTTGTTTCAGTTTCTGCTCTACCAATAGCATTTCCGCATCGATATCTACCTTGTTTTTCCCATTAAGAGTTTCTCCCATAGCAAAAGGTTTCTCTAGTATGAGTCCAGATCTTTCCCCACAAACATAAGCTAGAAAAAAAAAGAAATATTTATACAATGTTGGTAGATATCATGATGCTTATCGATCAACTTGGTTATAAAAAAAAGTTTAAATGATTCACCAGTAGAGACATGAAGAAGCAATTGTGGTTTCACACACTTCTTAGCAAAGTTAAGGATATTGAGAGGTCCAAATGTGTTGATCCCAAGAGCAACATCATATCTTTTTCACATTAAAAAAAAAACTAATTAAATTGTCAATAACAATATGTTTGCCATTTTCTTTTACAGATTTTAAGTAAATGTATACCTTTCATCGAATCTCGTGGTGGCAGCAGAATTCACAATGATGTCGATCTCTTGCATCATATCTTGTAAGAGATTAGAGTCACTCACTCCCATATCGTTCAGTGATATGTCACCCGGAATAGGAACAACTTTCTCTGAGATTAAGGCGTTTAGACGTTCATCACCAACATTCTTTCTCAACACCCTAAACAAATCTTTCTCGAAAACCTGTTTACAAAGTAATCAGACCAGAACATTCAAATTCGTAATGATTATTTAACGAAAAAAATTGTTCATACGTGTGTGTAAATAACCTCATTATGTAACCGTTGTTTCGCGGCCTTGTTGTCGGATGCTCTTACGATGAGGTAAAGCCTCCTCACCTTTGGTTGCAATCTTAGAACTCGCTCCACGAAAACTATTACAAATATTATTGATGAACAATATACTAATAATTAATGACAAACTAATGGTAAATAATTTCCATTAAAAAGGTTCATGCTCGAAATATATATAAACTGATATATCATGGTATATGAGAGTATAAAGATTATTACCTTTAGCAAGAAAACCGGATGCGCCAGTGACGAGAACTGTCTTGTTCTCAAGAAACTGAACACAACTTGGTTCCATAGTTGAAACTCAAAAAAACTAATTGGAAAATAAAGATGAAGTGTGAAGTGTTTAGTTGCTGAGAATGTATGATCCTAGCTATCCGTACGTAGCACTATATATAACACATTTATTTATTATTTATAGTTCCAACTAATCTAATTCAATATCTATTAAACAAGTAAAACGTGATGCAATATACCCTTCCAAGTTGAAATTAATTAAGACTCTCTCTTTCAAAATGATATATGCTCTAAATTTTTTACACTTATTAAAAAATATATAAAATTTTAGTTATTAATAAATTATTTTTGAAATTAACTATTTTCATAATTTTTTTAACAATAAAACTTTAATAGATATAATTATTTTTTAAAATTTAAAATGTACCATTAATTTATATATTAAAAATGTAAAATATGTTCTTTTTAAAACAATTTTTTTTCTAAACAATGATTTTTTTCGGAACAAGAGAATACTAAATAACTAAACAAAAATTAATTCTTAAATCAGTTTTACTATCAAGAACCTTATGTTAGGATTGATGTAACTGTAATACTCGATTCCATTCGCCAAATTCGAGACCTACTGAAACTATTATTAAAGAAATTCGCGATGCCATTAGGCTTATATATATATATTGTCGAAGAATATGATGCCTTTCGATATATGCTAGTAGCTTCCATCGCTCTCTCAATGGTGGTTCGAAATCTCCTTGCTAGTAAAATCTTTTTGTATTCAGATCTTGTTCGAGTTAATCAACTAATTGCCCATGCTTCCCATTTGCAACAACTTCATCATCAACAACAACCAACCAACAACCACATGCAGTAACTCCTTTATCAAAAACTCAATTCCTACCAAACTTTTTGTATCATATTAAAAGCAAAATTTAAAAATGTACTCATTCTGTTTCACAAAAAGTTTCATTGAAACACATTTCACATGTATTAGAAATGATTAAAATGTATATATATTTCCATTAGTTATATATATTTAACCAATAATATTTGAGATAATTGTACCAAAAAATAATATTTGAGATAAATAATTTTATTTATAAAATGAATGTATTTTGCAATTAGTTAGCATAATTGCATCGAAATTTTAAACTGATATTTTTTATAACAAAAAAATATTAAAATAATACTTTTTATAAAATAGAATGAATAGTAGTGAGCGACCAAAAATGAGACCTCTCTAATGGAAACTTACTTTTGTTTCTGATAAGGCATGTTTGAAGTGCAACCAAACTCATTTTTGTATTGTGCCAGTTCTTCTTTTGTATTGTGTCAGTTCTTTTAAAAATAAACTTGACTCACACCAGTTCACCAGTTCCTGCTCCACAACTTTTAAAAATTAGTCGACTTGCACTTGTCCCATGGCGTGTTAAACGAGGTTGGCTTGCGGATTTAAACTCAAATTCCTAACTTTAGGTTTGACTAAGATTTCATTAATATTTCTACACCAGAAGTTCTGAGTTTTCGAATCCCAAAGTAAACGGAATGAAAATTCATGAAAAAAACTTACAAGATATCTGTAGCATGGCGCAAGGAGTAGCATCAGACGTGGGGTCTTATAGGTCGGTTCATGAGATGTAGTCAAACGTAAATTTTCATAAAGCGATAGAATTGTTAGTTGTAAAATTGTTTGTAATATTTTTATAGTTTGTAATAGCATAATATCCAGCATTGAAAAAAATAAGTATAATATCTTTTTAAAATTTAAAAAGATATTGGTAAATAAGTATAATATATTTTCATAAAACTTAGAAAAACTTTCATACATATTTTAAATATATCCCCTTAGGAAGACTTTTCATATATGTATATATGAATATCTTACTAAAATTTAAATTTTATATATCTTAATATATTAAGATATTTCTGAATATGTATAACATCTTCCTAAAGTTCTAAAAATACTTTCTTGAATTTTTTTCTATCTTTTATAAAGATATGACACATATTTAAATATGTATATAAGCCAAATTCAGGAAGAATTCATATACATTTAAGAACACCTTCATAAATACACATATAAGTTACATTCAAAAAATTGAATTATATTTTTATGAAAGCATTCTTGAATTCAGAGATTTTTTTTTTTTTTACAAATTCAAAAAGATATCATACACATTCAAGAAGGTATTTCAAACTTTTTAAAGAAAAACATTTCTTAAAACCCATTTTGGAAAAAGCCAACCAAACCAATTATTTTATTAATTTTAGATATTTAACATACATTATTCAAATTTATATGTTATAAATTATTTTATTTTTGGATTTTGAGACTTTTGAAGTATATTTGGGTCTTTTTAAAATTTATTTACATAATTAAACGGATATGCAAATCCACACCGAACACAAACTGAAATATCTAAATATTCAAAAGGAGCTTTAATCTCTAATTCTGAAAACTCAACACTTGATTATAATCAAACCGAATTCAAACATGTATCTGAGTGCCTAGTCCTACCTAAGCATAGATGTTCGGGTATCCGTTGGGGTTTAGGTTGGTATTTTACATTTCGTTTCTAATTTGTATGACATCTTAGGTTTTATTCTAGTAAATTTGTAAGTACATATCGAGTTCAGATATAACACATCAGTTTCGGTTTTAATTTATGTCACATCCTAAAATTTATAAACTAACCATATGTCATTCAGATTCAGATTATATCAGATCGGTTCAGATATATCTGAAATAAAATCTAAAACTTAAAGGTAAAACATAAAATATATACTTATTTACATAAAACTGAGTATTTAAGATACTTATTTAAGTTTCAGATACTTATTTTTAGATATTATTACAAAATAAATATGGAATTGAATATCTAAAATATATATTTATGTTTTAAGTATTTATATTGCATATTAATTTGGACATTCAGGTGAGTTTTTTGTATATATTTTCAGTTTTTAGGTTTTTCAGATTGTCCATTTGGAATTCAGTTAATAACATTTCAGATTCAAATATGTTTTGTAATATACAACAAATTTCACTCGATATTTTTAATATTTTGGACCAGATACAAATTGGATTTTTGGTTCAAATCTGTATTGTTTTGGTTCAGATTTTGGGTTATGGGATTTATGCTTACCTTAAACTAATGAAGCCACTCATTTCTTTAAGAAAAGAGTCTCGGGTGGACCCATTTCTCAAGTATATAGATAAGATTAATTAAGGTCGCAACACACTTAAAACGAGTTGTTGATGTCGACCACAGCTTTCACCTAACAATTCATGATGGTCTCTAGTTTCCGTATTGGTTCATCTCTCTGTTTTATATTTAAAATGTTAGATTAGAGAAACCCCTAATGTGTTCAAAAGAAAAAAAAAACAGTGCCGGGTTAGGTAGGTAACCCTTTTTTGGAATACAAGGTAGATAACCCCTAAACTATTTATATATATGTGCCCAACTAAGTTTAGGGAAATATGTGATGCAACTGCTCTAATGCTCTATACTAGTAGTCATATATAGAGATGAAACTCACTCACCATAGTGTCCTCAATCCCCGCCAAAGGCCTGCTTATATACACTTACATTAGAAGCTTCAGTCAACGTGTATTTGACCTATTTGCACAGACAAAGAAAAAAGGGAAAAAAATGTGTCAATCTGTAATTATAACGAAAACTGTTATACAAACTTTAATTTCACAATAATAGGCTACTAGCTGTACATAGCAATTTTACTATATACGTCCCAAAATTAATTTTCTTTAACATCATACATTTTTATATTAATTAGAAATTACATATGACGATCATCTTGTAAAATTGTCTTCTGCAAAACTAGGAACTAGAAACATTAGTAAACATATAAAGTACTAATTTGAATTTGCTTCAAAGAAACATAAATATATTATACAATTGGCAAGCTGAATTGTAAGTAGATTAAAGAACACAAGGAAAAGAGACAGAACTTTGACACCAAGACGAGGACTTGACTCGTTCAATTGGCGTATGTGGCTCGTAAAAAGCTTACTAAACAGTAAAACACATTACAACCAAAGTAATCAAACACACACACACAAGAACATCCTTGTCTTCACAATATCCGACAAAATGGTATAATAAATATAAAAGAAAACCTAAAAACGCGTAGAACTTTTCTCATTTCACTCGGAGAAACCAATCTCTACTACTTCAACACCTTTATTCAATGTCCATGAGTTCTATATTTAAGAAGCAGCTCGATTTGTCATAACATATCTACAATACAGAGGTTTCCTTTTGTAGCAAGTCTATTTTGTCACATACAAAAATGGAGGAGGACCTTACAACTGGGTTTCGCTTCTATCCCACGGAAGACGAACTGGTTGTGTTCTACCTACGAAACCAGCTTGAAGGAAGGAGTGGTGACTCAATGCACCGTGTCATACCCGTTCTAGATGTCTTTGAGGTCGAGCCTAGTGATCTTCCAAGTAGGTTACCCTCACTAAAAATGTAGCTTCGACCTCCATTATGGTCTCAAAATGATCATCATATTACTTGTTGAATCACAATGGCATTAAAAAGTTAGGTTAATTTATCCTTATATTTCAAAGAAAACTAAGTTTTGCTTAGAATCCTTTTGTTTTATCTTTCCGGGTTTAGTTTTTTCAGATAACAAATAAATGAAAAGATAATTAATGTAATGATAAGACTCTGTTTGGTTTCTAGATTAAGGTTTTACGTACGGTTGGAATATAAATATACAAAAAAATTGTGATAATGATTGTGTGTGTGGTCTGTGGAACTTACCCTCTTTGTGGGGTTTATAATAATACCCTTTTGCAGATATTGCGGGAGAGAGATGTCGAGGAGATGCTGAGCAATGGTTCTTCTTTGTGCCAAGACAAGAGCGTGAAGCAAGAGGAGGCAGGCCGAGCAGAACCACTGGTTCAGGGTACTGGAAAGCGACTGGATCCCCCGGTCCAGTCTTTTCCAAGGATAACCGAATGATTGGAGTAAAAAAAACTATGGTTTTCTACACCGGAAAAGCACCAACAGGAGGAAAAACAAAATGGAAGATGAATGAGTACAAAGCCCTTGACGATAGAGACAACGTTTCCACAACCCCTAAGGTTGCATGTATAAAGTTTTTTTATTTTCTTGATCTTTTTAAACGATTCTTGATACAAAGTATTAGAAACTCATTAATGTTTTTGTTTTTTAAATGTAGTTGAGACATGAATTCAGTTTATGTCGTGTCTACATAACATCAGGAAGCTCAAGAGCTTTTGATAGACGCCCTGTGGGAGTTCGTCAGACTGGGAGAATGCTTACAAATGATGTTGCAGTTGCTGAGACATCATTTCTTGTGGGAACCTCACCAGAAATTTCCATGTCGGGAGGAGAACATGTTGATCTCTCTGTGGACACAGAGATGGTGGATGGTTTAACTGAACCAATCTGGGAATGGGAGCAGCTGAATTGGCCTTGAATCTAGCAATATTCATAAGCAAGCAAATTGAAGTTACTAAATATTACCCATGGGTTGTTACATTATTACTAGTTGAACTTATGACCACAAATTATTTTTGTCTTCCTTGTAACTTGAGAATTTGAGCACGAATAAACGACAAAAGGCGACATTAAACAATGTTTTTGTAAGTAAGATAATATTGGTAGAGTTATGTGAAAAAAAAATTTATAGTGAAACAAAATTTTAAAATTATACTTAATATGAAATTTTAGAAGAAAAAGTATAAGGGTATTTCTAGTGGTAGTACTGTAAAGAGTATTTAACTACTAAATATATATAATATTGAAAAAGTAAGAAAATGATATAAAATTTGTGACAATAGATTCTTCTGCAAGGTATTCTTGACTAATGTTGAGAAACGTTGTCCATTTATGAATGGTTAATTGATAAAAAGAAAACAAAACATAATTATATAACTAAAAATAATATTTTTCAGTTTTTTAATATAAGTTGTTTTATAGAAATTTTTTGTTCCGTATTATATGACGTTTCAGTTTTCTATGCAATATTTATTAACAAATAATATTATATAACTAATAGTAATATATATTTTATTTTATTATTGATTGAATTGTAGTTAGATAAATAATTAATAATGTTTTTGTATAGAAAATATAAAAAAAAAATTATTTGTTTAATCTATGTCCATAAATCTAAAACTATTTAAATTAAAAAGATAGAGAATATTTTATTAGTTTTTGAGAAATCCGTTTATTTGTCACGGCTAAAAATGCTCTAACTTAGTTGAAAGTAGAAAAGTAATTTATTTGAGCATGTTTTCAATACGAGCTAGATACAAACTTTAAATAAATGAAAGGAGCCAAAAGGACACATTTGTTTTATAATAAAAAGAAATATCGATGACTGTGAAAGAAGACTACAATGAGTCTTGGTCGTCGATAGTTTGTCATTTAAGCAAAAATACAAAACTTTTTTTCTTTGGAATAACAGCAAAGAAGGAGAATTTTGGGTCACGGTCAATGGTCGAAGCCAAGACCTAAAAATACAAGTCTTGTTTCTGTAAGCTTTAGTTGTCAGAGTTTATACAGTTCAACATACTAAGATTATCATATGACTAGTAAATTTCGTGAAATTATTGGTTGGACTGTGTAGAATTTTTGTGGTAGAATTTAGTCTATAGAGTTTTGAGTTGTAAATGTATTTTTTGTAGTTGTTAAAATTAAATAAGTAAAAAAAAAATGTGAATGAAAGGTTGAACTGTAACTATAGATTTTTTTTATGTAAAAGTTTATATATACCAATATTAGTTATAGCTCTAGAATTTTATATTTAGTTATTTTAAAAAATTTGACCAATTTTTTTAATTATAATATAAATAGATAATATTTTGTTTGAAGAATGGAAGGAGGGAGAAACCATGTTTTCCAAGAGCTTACTTTACAGATATGTGATCAATACTCCATCCGTTTCGTATTACTTGTCGTTCTAAGTTTATACATACATATTAAAAAAATATATAATTTTGTATATTTCCAAAATAAAAACACAATTACCTATATACCTAGCCATATTTCAACCAATAGAAAAACAAAGTGAAATTTTTTACTAATGAATTTTGTATTGAAACTCTAAAACGACACTTATTTTGAAACGAAAATATTTTTCTACAATAATAAATAATATGAAACGGAGGGAGTATGTTCAGTAAGTGAGTCAGGTCCAGACATTATTTCGTGGAAGCATGCACATGATGATTTTAAAAACTGTTTCTCCGCTAGTAGGACTTGGAAGCAGATCACAGACATGCGAGATAAGGTTGATTGGGGAAATGTGGTATGGTTTTTCGCAGTCTTAGTTTTTTTTTCATCATTTGGCTTGTGATCAAAAATCGTTTGTTAACTGGAGATCGTATGAGGATTCGGGGAGTGCAACATGATTGTATGCTATGTGGGGAGAATAACGAAACTAGAGATCATCTTTTTGTTTGTCCCTATAACTATAGGGTTTGGGTGCGAGTGACTGGAAGGTTGGTAGGCTCCCACATTACACCGGACTGGCATAGTGGCATAACACTATTGAGAGAGAGGATGCAGAGTGTTGGAACCTCTAAAGTAGATAAAATATTAGAGAGAATGGTATTTCATATGATTATTTATCATGTTTGATGAGAGAGGAATGCACGGAGACATGGAAAAGGTTGGGTCATGATGAAACAATTAGTTTATCAGATTGATAAAACCATAAAGAACATAATCTCATCACTCAGATATCGGTATGGTAATAAGTTGGAGGGACTTTTGAGACGTTGGTTCAAAGTTATGCTATGAGTTTTTAAAGTCAATTTATACAAAGCATAGGTCATAGTTTATTATCTTTATGGTTAAATAGCTTAGATAGTATTTTTCACATGTAAATGCTTATTCTTTTGATTATTATCAATAAATTTGAAATTTCATACAAAAAAATTACGAAAATGTTGCCACTCAGTTATAAAACTTAACTTTGTTTTTTTGGATAATAATGTTGGCTGTTTTTTAATTACAATATAAATGGATGATATATTCCGACAAACAATCCCCACAAAAATAGCCAACATTATTGTCCAAAAAAAGAACAGCCAACATTAATATTTTCTTTTGTGATAGAGAAACATACATATGTATATACATATTACATACAGCTATAAAGGTGAAAGTGGCCGAAGACTAAAAGGTTTTTTGGTAGTCGATTGCTTGTCCTTGTCCAATACGCTATATGTTATTTTCAACATGAAAACAGAAAGTCTCGTTTAGATAAAAGCAGCATCCGCAACTGCGACCTCTCAACTATAATTTCTTATCAAAAGTAATACTTTCTTCATTTTAATTTAATTGTTATTGTATAGTAAAATTTTTTATTTTAAAATAAGTATTATTTTATAATTTCAATACAAAATTTACGAACAATATTCTTCAAATTATTATTCTATTGGTTAAAATATGATTAGATGTATGGATAATTATTTTTTTATTTTGGAAATATATAAAATTAAATAATTATTTAATTTGTGTGCATAAACTTAAAATAACAATTAAAATAAAACAGATGGAGTACTTTCTTTGATATTTTTATTTGTTTCATCAAGATTGTAGTTTTCTGTTTTTTTCAATATAATTTTAATAGTTTCTTTACCTATTTTACCCATAATAATTAAAATAAGTACTATATATAATATTCTTTTAGAAAATTATTATTAAAATAAGGTTATTTTCAAAATCTATATTATTAAAATTAAAGTTTGAATTCTGAAAAAAACAAATTACACAATGTTTCAAAAATTAACAAAAATTGGTATCGGACAAGAGGAGAATAGAATCTCTAACTAAGAATTAGACAGAAAAAAAAAACCTTCAAAACAATTTCAGCAGGATCAACTTGATAAAAATGTGTAGATGAGACAGTGCAATGATATGTACCCTTAAAAGTACTGGTTCAATTGTTTAGGGTTTAAAATGTTAGAAAACAAATATCTAGGTTACTATCAAAAATATAATAAAAATAAGGGGTTTTATTCCAAACGTATGCTCTTATTGAACTTTTAATTAAGACTCGGCTCGAATCGCAGCAAAGTCGACGCCGGAGTGAGCGATCCACCGTACCTGACTTCTCCTATGGCGATTATCTACGCGGTTGTGGCGAGGGATACGGTGGTATTAGCGGAATTCAGCGCCGTCACGGGAAACACAGGCGCCGTGGTGCGACGGATCCTCGAGAAGCTTTCGCCGGAAACCGCCGACGAGAGACTCTGTTTCTCACAAGACCGTTACATCTTCCACATCCTCAGATCCGATGGGCTTACCTTTCTCTGTATGGCCAACGATACCTTCGGAAGTAAGTAAGCCTCTTTAATTCCCATGGTGATGATTTTGAATGAAGTGTCTCTGATTGATTCAGAGTCTTTGGTTCTGTGATGTGAATGTTGTAGGGAGGATTCCGTTTTCGTATTTGGAAGATATTCACATGAGGTTCATGAAAAACTACGGGAGAGTGGCGCATCAAGCTCCAGCTTACGCAATGAATGATGAGTTCTCAAGGGTTTTGCATCAGCAGATGGAGTTTTTCTCTAGTAATCCTAGTGTTGATACTCTTAATCGTGTCAGAGGAGAAGTCAGTGAGGTTAAAAATTGTTTCTTTGTATACTTTCCATTGTAAAAGCTGACTCTTTTGGCGAAAGTTTTTCACTTTCTCTCACTTGTGTGTGTTGGTATACAGATTCGGTCGGTGATGGTGGAGAACATTGAGAAGATAATGGAGAGAGGTGATAGGATTGAGCTTCTTGTTGATAAAACTGCAACAATGCAAGATAGTTCCTTTCACTTCAGGAAACAATCTAAGCGCTTACGCAGAGCTCTTTGGATGAAAAACGCTAAGCTCTTGTAAGCATCTCTCTGTTACTTGTAGATTCTCTTGGGTGATAATAAGAACGGCTAGTTTACTGATATGTTTCTTATAATAGAGAACGTTATATATCAGCTGACTTGGAAGATTTCATGTCTCTGTTTCTCGGCTTATAATGCTTACACACCTCTGCACTGGATACATTACGAGTTTCATATCATTAGAGTTAACTCATTTCTCGGTTTTTAAAAGAAGCCTGCTATTATTGTTTCTGTGTTGACAGGGTAGTGTTGACGTGCTTGATAGTTCTCGTGCTGTACATCATAATCGCATCTTTCTGTGGAGGCATCACTCTACCATCCTGCAGATCTTAATCTCAGATGCCCTTGTCGAAGGTAATGACACACCTCAAAAGCTTTTCAGAGGGAAACAGATCATTGTTTGTAAATTAAGTGACATGTCATTGTCTTCATTTGCTTATGCAAACTCTTGTAAATGTCGATGAATTCTCTTTTAGAAGTTGTTACTTGAGTGAGTTTTGTTCTCTGTATCTCCAAAAACTTTATTTGGTTTGTCGTTATGAATCTTGCATCTGCAATCTACAATCACATATTCGTTGTTTACGTTTGTTAAAAATTGCATGTTTTTTTTTGTTTATAACTATTCCTCTCACACATGTTCAATAGTTTCTGTTCTGGTACATAGACATACGAAATATATATTGTATTTTCCCTCAAAAATTTACAAGGAGACAGACGTTAAAGAAAAAAAATAATGAACCAAACAAAATCACAAATCGTCTAACTCGGAAGGTCAAAGATCGTCTGGGAAAATGAACTGAAGATCTTGGTTGTCTCTGTACACTTGAACCAGAGCTGCAGCTTTGTATACAAACAAACCAACCATGGCTGGAACTATCTGAAATTGTATAGAGAGAGACAAACAAAACAGGTTCAGACATGTCAAAAAGCAAACAAAAAAGCAATATATCTTATAAATAGCTACCTGGAAGTCGAACAAGTCATTCTGGAAGTACTTGTGCGAGAGAATCCACAGAGCATAGATTGCAGCTGGGATCACTAGACGTGGGGAAGAGAGTGCCATTCCACTGCCCCTGATTGTCCTCTTCACAAAGTCTTCAAGGTCTTCACTTCTGATCCCGATTCTGAGATTTGGACAAATAGAAAAGCAAGTTAAGAGCAACATGACCAATGCAAACTATTCCATGGAGAAAGTGAGCTACGTTTTGATGAACTAGCAGCTTTACTTTTTAGTTTTCTTTTTCAGGAAGATATTAGGAACATCTTCACGAGAAACACCATCCGCATATCCGTACAAAAGCTGAAGGTACAAGCAACTGCACTGGAAGTAGATTTGGTTAGGAATATGCGATGTGACTGCACGAGTAAGTATGTTGCAGAACTTATAACTTACAATCACGAGGTTTATTTTTCTTCAACTATTAAAATAGAGAACTAACCTGAAAAGAACTCCAACTCCATAACTGACGGCAGCCTGTTTAGATAAAACAATATTTCTTTAAAACACAATTTCTCATGAGCAGTTGAATGATGGAGCAACTATCCAACAGTTCTTAGCACAGTTCCATTGAGGAGATGCAGCAGGAAAAACATGGCAGACATAGTTAGTATGGTCTTACTGAGGATGGGATCCCCTCCGACCAACTTTGTATCTCCATCCTCTTAGTTGCAATAAATGCTTTCTAAGGATGTTTAATCGTATGATTGACCTTAAAAAGAAAAACGAACACCCATGAGAGAGAGAGCTCACCTGGGGTGATAAAGCTAGTAAGCAATATCCGCTGCACCCGGTTCCAATAACAATTGACAGGT
The DNA here is from genome assembly GCA_012274485.2 of Sinapis alba. Taxonomy (NCBI): domain Eukaryota; kingdom Viridiplantae; phylum Streptophyta; class Magnoliopsida; order Brassicales; family Brassicaceae; genus Sinapis; species Sinapis alba. The sequence continues at coordinate 81,595 of MU106243.1, forward strand.
ACATCAGTTCACGCTTCAGCTACAAAAGAAAATGATACAAAAGCAATCATTCAGAGGTGACTTCTATAAACTAACGCATCTAAATTAACGACTGGAATCAACAGCTATTTCCCACAAATAACTGTTTTGGTAAATCACACAGCGCTGACAGGTAGACTAATCAAAGAAACATACTGAAAAGGAATAATCATACAGCTTCATATTTCAGAAAATTCAGCTTCTTCCTCCGCTCACTATCATCCCGTAATGCCTGCGACAATACTCAAAAGGGTTATGGAGAAAGTAGATAAAAACGCAGCTAACTATTGTAATGAGAAGGGAGTGTGAAACGAATACAGAGAACAAGAAACATTCAAAAAAAAAAAAAAAAAAAGATGACACACCTTAGCTAGAACTTTCCTATTAATGGGGGCGGAATCACTTTCCCCAACAATCCATTCTTGGGTCGGTTTAAGTTTCAAGAAACCGCTTTCATCATCATCATCATCATCATCTGCGCCATCCATCAACCTCTCCTGCATATATATAACGACAAAAGCAACAATTCCAAATGAGAAAAACTCCCTCCATGAAAGCAAACTAAGCTCACTGTGATGTTCTTAAACGATGGAATGATACTTTACAACTTAGAAGATAAAACCTACAAGCTTGATAAACTAGCTAAATTACTAATGAACATATGAAAGAAACCACCTTTTATTATTTTGATAATGCTATCAAAAGAAAGATTCATACTTTCGAAAACCACTAATTGGTAGTACGCATAAACATGGTTTACCTGATTATCTTCTAGTCCAATAGCTGAAGAAGCTCCACCATTATCAGAGTTAAGATCAATAGATTCGAGAACTTCCCTTAACCAGAGCCTATCAGAGACTTTGGAAATGAAATCTCCATTTTCTTCTCTGTCTTTCAAGAACATCTGAAGCACATCCTCCCCCACAAGCTCACTCACTAAACTCACCAAAGACAGCATTCAATTTTCACACTGCTCATTGTGGAGATAAAAACGTATAGAGAGAGAGAAGAAATGTATTGTTACCGGAGGAGCGAGAAGCGGCGTTGTTTAAGCGTCGGGAATTCCTCCGAAGGAAGTACGGCGGAGAAAGCCTCGCGTGCGGTGGAAGAATGGCGCCGCTAGAAAACCACGAAGCGGCGGGCATCGAGAGAGTCTCCATGTGTGGACGGACGGGCTCTGGTGGTTCCACAACGAAGTAACAGTAAAGCTAAGCTTATCTGGAGAAAATATTAGTTACATAAGCAAGTCCCTTTTATGTTTATTTTATTTTATTTTACCCCTTAAATTTAACTTTTAACTATTGAGTTCTGATTTAACAATTTAATAACACTTTTTTCTTCATCATGTTCACTATTTAAAATGATTATTGAGAGAGTATTGTATATTGTTCCCTCCCTTCCATTGTTATTCCTTCTATTTTTTAATAATTTAAAAGTGGGGGTGATTTTGTAAGGTGAAAGGAATATAAGGGTCATTGCTAGAATAAAGACTAAAATATAAAACCTTATAAGGAGTGGTTTTGCCGATTTACAGATTAAAAAGAGAGGTCGAACACTTCCGCCGCCGTCGTCGTCGGAGAATACAGCAAAAGACTAAGAAGGACGACAGTAACAGTTGAAGGAGATGGAGAAAGTGAAGATTGAAGAAATACAGTCCACCGCTAAGAAACAGCGGATTGCTACTCACACTCATATCAAAGGCCTTGGCCTCGAGGTTCTCCTTCTTCTTCTCTCTCTATTCACTGAATATCTCTCTTTGAATCTAGTAGCTGGTATGTTCGGGTTTAGGGTTTAAAGTTTTAACCTTTGAGACTTTTCTCGGTACATCCAAACCTGCCTTGCCTTTGTGGTGGACCTGGTGGTTTGTGTGTTTCATTAACTATCTGTGGCTCTTATTACTGACAGTAATTTCTCGAGAGCACTAGTGTGGAATGTACTATAATAGTTTTCGTTGCTAATCATGCGTCTCCATTGTTTTAGCCAACGGGAATACCTATACCATTGGCTGCTGGATTCGTGGGTCAACTTGAGGCTAGAGAGGCATCTGGTCTTGTAGTCGACATGATCAAGCAGAAGAAAATGGCTGGCAAGGCTCTTTTACTCGCTGGACCTCCCGGAACTGGTAAAACAGCTTTGGCTCTTGGAATATCCCAAGAGCTTGGAAGTAAGGTAATCTCGAGTGTCTTCATTTTTGCATCTTCTGAGTGTATTTTATTCACTTTTAACTTATGTTAATTGTTTTTTTTTTGTTTGCAGGTTCCCTTCTGTCCAATGGTTGGATCTGAGGTTTACTCATCAGAGGTTAAGAAAACTGAGGTTCTCATGGAGAATTTTAGACGTGCCATTGGTCTACGTATCAAGGAAACCAAAGACGTCTACGAAGGAGAGGTGTGTGTGTGTGCTTCTATTTTCAGTTTTTTTTTTTTGTGTTGTAATGTGTCTCTTTCCCCTTTAGATTATTAACATGTATTCCTTGAGTTCCAGGTTACGGAGCTTTCGCCAGAAGAAACTGAAAGTCTTACCGGAGGTTACGGTAAAAGCATCAGCCATGTAATCATTGGGCTCAAGACAGTCAAAGGAACCAAACAACTGAAGTTGGATCCCACTATCTACGATGCCTTGATTAAGGAGAAGGTTAGTTATTTCTTTTGACTTCTTTACACTTCATCAGTTTGAATTACCTGGTAATCATGTGCGGAAGTTCTTATATTTACTGTTTGACTCTCAGGTAGCTGTCGGAGATGTTATATACATTGAAGCAAACAGTGGAGCTGTCAAGCGAGTGGGTAGAAGTGATGCTTTTGCCACTGAATTCGATCTGGAAGCAGAAGAATACGTTCCACTTCCGAAAGGAGAGGTCCACAAAAAGAAAGAGATTGTTCAGGTTTACCTTTCTATGACATTTGCTTATCCCATGAACTCTTTCTTGTGTGATATAGCCTCTAAAAAGTTTCTTCACTATTGGTTAGGATGTCACACTTCAAGATCTGGATGCAGCAAATGCTCAACCTCAAGGTGGGCAGGATATACTTTCTTTGATGGGCCAAATGATGAAACCCCGGAAGACTGAGATCACTGATAAGCTACGGCAAGAAATTAACAAGGTGATGTTCACTAAGACCTAAATAATTATTGTTTAAATGTTGCTAGAGGACTAATAGTATGTAGTGTCTGATTATTGCAGGTCGTGAACCGTTATATAGATGAAGGTGTTGCAGAGCTTGTTCCCGGAGTTCTATTTATCGATGAGGTAATCCTAATAAGTTTGTTGTCATTCCACGCTTAGGATCAGAGCTGGAATAAACATATTTTGAGCTACAAAACTTCCAGGTTCATATGCTTGATATGGAGTGCTTTTCATACTTGAACCGTGCTCTTGAGAGCTCATTGTCTCCTATTGTGATATTTGCAACAAACAGAGGTGTTTGCAACGTAAGGTGAGGGGAAGAGCTGGACCTTCTCATTTTTTTCATTCTTTGAAAACCATGTGAGATTTGGTTAACTTAGTTCACTTTACCTGCAGAGGAACTGATATGCCAAGCCCACATGGTGTCCCTATTGACTTGTTGGATCGGTTGGTTATTATCCGGACTCAAATCTATAACCCCTCTGAAATGATACAGGTTATTATATTGTCACTTTAGGTTTTCGGTTTCGATTAGTTAACAAGTAACAACGTCCTAATGAGTTTGTAATGCGGGTCAGATTATAGCCATTCGTGCGCAAGTTGAAGAGCTAACGGTGGATGAAGAATGCTTGGTCCTGCTCGGGGACATTGGGCAAAGAACATCCTTAAGGTTTTAAGACTAAGATTGTCATTAAACGCTTCTTACCAAAATAAAAACAAAGTTCTCTATGTCATCTCTAACCCTTTGTTGTGCCTTCACTTGCAGGCACGCGGTTCAACTTCTGTCTCCTGCCAGCATCGTGGCGAAAATGAATGGGCGTGACAGTATCTGCAAGGTAATTGTGAATTCTTGAACAGTAGAGCAGTGTCTAAAAAATAAGTGTCATGTTGTTGTTGTTAATCTTCCAATTCAATATATTGGTGTTTCAACTTGGGACAGGCTGATATAGAGGAAGTAACATCACTCTACCTGGATGCCAAATCTTCAGCAAAGCTTTTGCACGAGCAACAAGAGAAATACATCTCATGAGAGCACTACACGAATGTGGTGAAAAAGAAATACAGAAACACTAATCGAATGTTTTCTCAGAAGAGTTTCATATTCTTTTCCTCCGGTTGCTGCGTCTCTTTTAACTATTTTGTAATCCCTAAGACATGGAAGGAATCTAAATTTAAATGGGATATGAAAAGCTTGTCATTTTTCTGGCGTTATGTTAGTATTAGTGAAGTAATGAAATGTAAGAAGAGTAAATGTTTTGTCTGAGTCTATCAATATTGGAAACAACTGATGATAACCGTTTGTTACCAAGAAGGAAAAAGGAGCATTTTCCTGAGAAATGTGGTAACGAAAGGGCCCAGCCCAAAATAAGCTTATTAGTTTAAGTTCTTCACAACTTATGAGAAAAAAAAGGTCCCACCGAGACAAACTCGGGTTACTGGATTCAGAGTCCAATGTCCTGACCACTAGACCATGGGACCATTTTGGACGTTTTAAATAATTTTTTCTTTTTAATTTATATGAATGATAACGGTAAATTGTTTGTTAGTATTTTCTAAATAGTTGCTAAAGTATATAGGTGTGGTGACATTTTGTCAATGTCTCCATGTGATTTGCGAGTAGTAGTCATTAGTCAAAGACACAGAATGTAGGACCTAATTTAATCGGAGCCGTTCATAAATGTCTTATTTTTCTTGCATAATCGTGGGACCCTGTTAGCCTCACAGAATTAAAATTTTATTTACTGGGTAGAATTTATTTTGAATATATCTAAAATTATAAATTTATTAAACTTGTTAAAAAGGATCTGGAAGAGGGATTTGATTTGACTGACAAGGAAGGCATCTCTTGGGATGTTCCATAAGTATTTCACTATTATTGTACTCAACATGTGCCCGTCTTTCATATGCCAAACACAAAATATACGAAAATTGCTATAATCAATTTTCCTTTAAATTATAAAAGTTCATTTCTTTGCATTTGTTCTTGTCATTCCTTTTTTTAAGCTTGGAAGTAGTTTATGCGAGAGAAACTTCGATTTACTATTTTAGAAATACACATCCAATTTGAAAACTAAAAAAAAAACACTAAAATAATAACTAAAGTTTATCACATATTCCTCTTTTGTTCCAGCCAAGTATTAAACATCATAATCAATAGCTAATGTCATTTTCTCAAATGTGTTTTGTTTTTGTCTACATTTTATCTTTAGATAAAAAAAATGTCACAATATAAGTGAATGTGTGTTTGTCTAAAATAATGTTAATTTTGTCATAGCATGGTGATTGTCATTGATGCCTAGATTATTTGATAGCCACCAATCAAACTCTCCAGCTACAATTGCTGCTTGTTTCATTTCCTAAAAAAAGCTTCTGAATTGAACTGTATTTTTAGACTGTTGGCAAGTCTTTTAATGTCCTATATAGAGATTTGCTTTAGAAAAGTATTAATTTGGATTGACAGATTCCATAAACCCTTTTCACAAGTCGTTGTTGCATTAATGAGTTATAGGACAGTTATTAATTATAGTATTATTGAAATAATAATTATTATTTTTTTGAAGAAATTAGAAAAATACTGGTTTAATGGTGTGTACAATGAATCCTGCAAATTGGACAACGAACACAAACAAAACACACCACACCACACAGCACTTTCTCTTCCCATCCTTTGTCTTCCTCCACATTCTTCTCCCAAGAAGTAACACAATTTCCCAGATTCAAAGATATTTTCATTCTTCAACCTCTTTCAAAAGAAAATAAAAGAATCTCAGCAACCATCTCTTCTTTTCCATATACAAATAAAAATATAATAAAATTGTTTGCTCTTTTTCTCCTTATGGTAGATAATTCACTCTAGTTGTATTAAATTTCAGAGAAAAGCAAAAGAAACACACACAAATATACATTAATCTTAACTTTCTCTTCTTTTTTTCTGTATTATCTCTTTCACTCACTTTAAAGTCTCTTCAAAAACAAAATCTTTCCAGAAACTGCTTCAAGTTTCTAATAACCAAGTCCAAATTTCAAATCTCTTTCTCAGTCTTTTATTTTTTTTTTTCCGGCAAGATCCGAAACAAACTTGTGTTCTGCTGTTTTGTTGTTTTACAAATTACAATACAAAAATATGGATCGGAAAAGAGGGTGCAAGATCAGGAAGAGAGGTGGTTCTTCCTCCTCTTCTTCTTCTCTAGCTCGTCAAAACCGCTTCAAACGCGCAATTTTCGCCGGAAAAAGAGCCGCACAAGACAACGGCGGCTCAGGAACTCCGGTTAAGTCCATCTCCGCCGCTAAAACTCCCGTACTCCTATCATTTTCGCCGGAAATACTTCATGTAGATCAGTCTCAGAAGCTCCCCGTTTCGGCAAGAAAGCTGGCGGCAAGCTTGTGGGAGATCAGCGACGGCGGCACAGATCCTGCCCTAAACTCCGATAGAGATAACTTGAGAAGCAAGAAACCTTCGAGAAACAGAATGAAGAAATCAGCAGAGATCTCTTCCCATGACATCCAGCTAAACTCATCTGATCCCATCTCCCGCTTTGGACCAGAGGTTAGAGTTTGCTTTTATTTCAAGTTTCTCTGTTTTTTTCAATATTCTTTACTTGAACTCCACGTCTTGATCATCAACAGAGAATCGTTCCTGGAGAAGATATAGTTCGTAGAAGAACAACAGTTCCTCAGAAACTACAACTAATCGAATACAAAACCACCGGCACAAACTCGGTAAGCTCTTCTTTCTTAAACTTTCTTGCGTAAGAAGATACCTCTGATTAGCTAAACCCTAAACCTAACAGGTGAAAACTCGTTTCAAGAACATCAGCGACGGTTTAACAACGTCTAAAGAACTCGTGAAGGTTTTAAAACGGATAGGTAAGCTCGGAGATGATCACAAGACAGCAAGCAACCGTTTAATCTCTGCTCTGGTTTGTGAACTAGACAGAGCAAGATCTTCTCTAAAGCATCTGATAAGTGAATATGACGCGGAGGAGGAGGAGAAACAGAGGTTAGTAGAGAAGCTTCGAGAGGAGGCGGTGGTCGAGAGAAAGCTCAGGCAAAGAACGGAGAAGATGAACAGAAAGTTAGGGAGAGAGCTCGCGGAGGCTAAGGAAACAGAGAGGAAGATGAAGGAGGAGATGGAGAGAGAGAAGAGGGCGAGAGATGTTCTTGAGGAAGTGTGTGATGAGCTGGCAAGAGGAATCGGTGAAGACAAGAAGGATATGGAGAAAGAGAGGGAGATGATGCGTATAGCTGATGTTCTGAGGGAAGAGAGGGTTCAGATGAAGCTTATGGAGGCAAAGTTCGAGTTCGAGGAGAAACACGCCGCCGTGGAGAGGCTGAAGAAGGAGCTCCGGCGGGTTCTTGATGGTCAGGAGGGAAAAGGGTCGTCGGAGATTGGTCGGGTGTTAGAGATAATAGATGGTTCTGATGATGATGAGGAGGAGGAGAGTGATCTTAAGTCTATTGAGCTGAACATGGAGAGTGGAAGTAAGTGGGGTTATGTTGAAAGCCGGAGAGATCACCGGTCGGAGTCGAGATATGTCGGCTCCGGCGAAGATGATGATCCTGTGGAGAAGAGATCAGTGGTTGTTGATAATGGGGAGAGAGATGAATCTTTGAAGACTCTAAAAGATTACATTGTCTCCAATATGAGATTCATTGGTTCCTCTTCGTCGGAGCAGTGGAATCACCGGCACTTACCAAGCGTGGAGTTTGTGTAATCACCGGAGCTAAAGCTGGAAAGCAAAAAAAAAAAATAGTATCAATCTATTTAATGTGTATATATTTTTCCTTATTTGTATTTTATTCAATTTAATTTTGGATTAGTCCTGGAAAAAATATGTTGACTGCATAAGTTTAATATAAACCACTATAAACTACATGTCTTAGTCAAATATTAACCTATTAGTTTGTATTACTGTAGATGTTGTGTCATCATTCGGATTCAAACATGTTTTTCCAGAGGTAAATGCATTAGATAATTAATCTGTCTGTAAATTAGAAGCAAAGAATATAGGGATATCAATCAAATCATGTTTTGGACTGAATTGAAGGGTACCTACATTATTGTATATTTGTTTAAGTTTGTGAATATTTTTATCAAAGGATTTATTTGTTTTGGGCATGATTGATGATGATACACACATGGAAACGCAGGGTCAGTGTAAGTTAAATCATAATAACTACAACAATTAGAATAAGAACAACGAACAATAATGAAAAATAATTGATGCCAGAATGGATTAGTTTTAAATTTATGAATATAAAAATGAAACAACAACGAGGTTTTCTCTGTTATTGTGTGGACATGGAGCAGCTTCGTTCCATCTACCCATGTGAATTTGTCTAAACTATCCGTTACGTTTCACCCTATTTGTTTTGTCGTAAAACTAAAATTCAATCAAAGAGTTACATAAAGTTAATGAGATGGCAAGGAAAAACAAACGGAAAGTGGGTCTTCATTTCCTATAGATATTGACTAGTAAGTAACACATGAAAGTTAGGCTCCTTAACTTTATGTAACTCTTTGATTGAATTTTGATTGAATTAACTTTAGGGACCCTATTGCTGTGAATATCTTGAATTTTTGTGAAATTTTGCAAATTGTTTTGTTACCCATTAGAAAAGTAAAGTAAAACACTAAAATTGAACACTATTTAGTAGAGTGAAAGAAGTATTCGGTGCCACTAGGCTTACTTACCATGAGAAAAGGTCAAATGCTAAAGACATTGGACTAAATACAAGTAGAGATATTGTCAGTGCGATCTTATCAAGTGTATGTGTGGCTTTTATCTCTTTGTCTCCCTTTGTCTGTATAAACTTTGAAAAGTTCAGTGAACCTATTGGTGATGACTTGTTTGCACGTTTAGCTATAAACCAAGTTTAGATATATAATTCCAAACATAAAAACAACTCAGACAAACAAGTTAATGAATCACTAATTTTAAGTATAAATTTGAAGATGGAACAAGCATAAGCAACAATACAGACGATAAAAAGCAGACAAACTCAATATAACTGTTTGGATCTGTTAGACCAAAAAAATAAAAACAGTTTGGATCTGATAATGGTCTGAATCAAAAATCCAATAAGCACACTACCGCAAAAAGTATTTGACGTTGAACGCGAGGGTCTTATTTTTTTATTCGCATGTAAAAGATAATGACAACTATGTATCAATTTTAGAACAAAAAATTGTGTGTTTTCTTATATCTATTTTGAAAATAAATATCTTTCCATTATGAATTTACAAAAATACATACGTACCATTTTTTTAAAAAAAATAACGTCAAGATCTAACAAGAGAAAGGAAAAAAGAGTCCATGTTTTTTTGTTATAAAAACATCATGAAGAAAAAGTTGATGCAATATGTGATGTGATCACTGACTAGTCAAGCAAGCTCTTAAATTGAGACTACGTAAAAAAAAACAGTTAAGGGGCTAAACTGAAATAAAGCACTTCAGTTTAAACTAGGTTTGATGACGTGGCAATCAAACATGCAGCAAAGCAATGCCCACGCAACACCTGGGCAAAACCCCATATGTCTACCAATGTCTTCTCTCAAAGCTTAAGTGAGGGAGCACTGAGAATCTCCAGAGACAAGAAACCCTTCTGTCTTATTTCCAGGGGAGATAACTAACTTCATACGCTCTCGTGGCGACTGTTGTGTACGCGCAGGCCTTCATGGAGGTGGAGCCGGTGGGAGTTTCTATGGATACAGTGGAAGCGTCAACGGTGTTTCCAGGGTTCAAGTTCTCGCCGACTGACGTGGAGCTGATCTCTTATTACCTGAAGCGGAAGATGGACGGCTTCGAGCGGTCCGTTGAGATTATACCGGAAATTGATATTTACAACTTCGAGCCTTGGGATTTGCCCGGTTTGTTCTCTTTCTTGCTCTTTCTTGTTCGTCCTGATTTACTTACCCTCAGGGCTCAGTCAGAACTTACTATTTTGGGTGCACTCAGTCTCTTTATTAGATATTCTGAACTTACTTACTATGTTAGGTAACATGTTAAGATAAAAAGAAAACTGTTGTTGTTTTTCGATCTTGTGATTGCTTCTAATCAATACCTTTTCTTGGTAGTAAGCTAGTAACATGTGTCTATTAGTGGAGTGTTTTAAGATAGTTAACGTTCCTATTTTTTTTTTTTTCAGGTAAGTCGGTTGTTAAATCTGATACAGAGTGGTTCTTCTTCTGTTCCCGTGGCAAAAAGTATCCACATGGCTCACAGAACAGAAGAACAACCAAGATGGGTTACTGGAAAGCTACTGGGAAAGAACGTGATGTTAAGTCTGCCTCTGAAGTGATCGGGACAAAGAGGACGCTTGTCTTCCATACTGGTCGTGCACCAAAAGGTGAAAGAACAGAATGGATTATGCACGAGTACTCCATGAAAGGAGTGTCACTGGTAAACTAAACAAAAGTGTTGATCATTAAATACTTTAATACTGTTTATAATCTCTCAAGAGCTTCTCCGAGCTATGTAGCTGATTAGCTTGTGTGAATTTGTAGGAGGATGCTTTGGTTGTTTGCCGGCTTAGGAGGAACAGAGAGTTTCATACTTGTACTAGTCATAAGGAACCTGAGCCAAATTTAGCAGTTGAGAAGCACATGATCTTGCACAATGGTGCGGCTAGTTCAGGGAGCCCGTCTGATTGGGACAGCATGATTGATTTTTACCTTGCAGGTGACTCAGGGGAGAACCTTCTCACTGAAATGGCAGAAACATCAAGAAATCTACAGGTTTGTCCCCTTTGTTCCACTTCTTGTTGATGAATATGGATTTACCATGTACGCATTCATAAACATACTTGTTAGCCAGGCCCGGTTCAGAGCATAGGCAAAGGAACATATCGCTTAGGTGATAGTGACAATTTTAGTTGTATGTATGGTATTATGAAAAAAATTATACACAAACCGCGTTTGACATTATTAAAAAAGTTAAAATGTCAGACCAACACTGTTGTTAGCTTTGGATATATATATACTAAGGGCATGATTATTATGGGGTTCTTAAGGTGGAGTTCTTAACGTAATATAAGAACCGTCTCTTAACTTTTTATTAGTTAAAGTTAAGAGACGGTTCTTATATTCTGATAGAACCATGCAATAATGATGGTCTAACGTTCCAGATAACTCATGATTTTATTGAAAACAATTGGATGATGGTTCTTTATTCTTCCACTTATTGATGTATGTGTGTGTGTGTTTTAGGTTCATACTGATGAGGATTTCTTTGCGGATATCCTAAGCGACGAAATCATCAATCTTGATGAAGCGGTGATGAAAGGGAACACACCAAACGAAGTGCCAACACTTGAGTCAGCATCATCGGCGATAAGAGTACTTCCTTTACCAAACATGATAGACAAACAGATGGCTTCACTGCTAGAGGAAAGACCACCACAGGAGAAGGAAGAGAAAGAGAGCAGTGGCACTGAACAATTGTCTAGCTGCTTCGTGGGACTATACTCGATCAAAACGGTGAACCGGGCACGATGGGATGTTATTATATGTGTAGTGGTTCTGCTTGCTATGTTGTTTTATCTAGAATAAGGCTATATATATAAGTAGTAGTAGGAAGCCATGTCCTGTCTCGTTCTTTCTGGCCATTGCTTCCTCGCGATGTTGATGTTTATGTTTTTGTGTATAGGCGCGGTTTATATGTTCGTTTGTGTTTAATGTTTTAACTTGAGTAATCTGTGCATTTTTGGTTAGGTTTATTGAACTGCAAGCAAACCGATAAATCAAAACCCCGCAATCGGAAGAATCTTGAAATCAAAAGCCAAACCGTTGTTATAGCTTTGATGAGTTTGGGTGCTTTTTGGTTCAGTTTTTTTTGTGATTTAAAAATATAGGAATTTTTGCGATATTTATAAAATTTGGTTTAAATTAATAAAAATATTAGAAATGGGTTATGTTGTAGTGAAGTTGAGGTGATTGTTGTAGTGAAGTTGAAGTCTTGTTTGCAAACGGGAAAACATCTTCTCGAAACACTACATCTCGTGAGATAATCATCTCATTTTGATCCAAATCAAATACTTTCCAACCTTTCTTTCCCAGTGAGTAACCAAGAAAGACACACAAACGACTGCGAGAAGCAAACTTATCTCGTGTACGAGAGGTTTTGTGAACATAACAAGCTGATCCAAACACTCGGAGTTGTTGGTAGTCCGGTTTCTGTTTATGAAGAATCTCATAAGGCGAGCGACCACCATGTAGCTTTGATGGAGTCCGGTTTATTAGATAAGCTGACGTTAGAATAGCTTCGCCCCAAAACTTGATCGGAAGAGATGCTTGAAAAAGTAGTGCTCGAGCAACATTAAGGATGTGTCTGTGTTTTCTTTCAACGCGACCATTTTGTTGAGGTGTTGCGACACAAGATGTTTGATGAATGATACCAAGCTCACGAAAAAGACCAGACAAACACATGAACTCTGTTCCATTGTCACTGCGAACCATCTTGACTGATTTTCCGAATTGTTTATCTGTGTAGGCGATGAAGTTTTTGAGAATGGTGCGAACTTCAGATTTTTCAAGCATTAAGTATGTCCATACTGCTCTAGAATGATCATCAACAATAGTAAGAAAGTAAACAGCTCCCCATGTTGAAGGCACTCGATAGGGCCCCCACACATCACAATGAATAAGTGAAAAAATATCATTTGATATATTATTGCTATCTGAAAACACTTCTCTAGTTTGTTTAGCTTGAAAACATATGTCACAAGGACTGGAGCTAACAGAATTAGAGACCATAGGTAAAGCTGAAAGAACAGTAAAACTAGGATGGCCTAGTCGTTGATGCCAAAGACTCTGATCTGCAGACGCACTAACAGTATGAACCTTTGCTGTTGCAACCTCTGTCAGATAATACACCCCATCACGCTCTGATACCATGTTAGATTCGGATTTGTTATGGGCTTCCAACTTAAAACCAATTGGTGATAAGTGGATTGGCCCTAACCCTTTATATATTAGTTAATGTCCCTTAGAATTCCCGATGTGGGATATAATATCCCTAATACCCCTCCTCGAGATGATGGCTCTTATCGGCCAGAAATCTCGGAACTTTAAGACAGTTATACTCGGTCGAGCGAGTTAATTACGACCTTTATACCCGGTCGGGTAGGGTTAATTATGACCTTTATACCCGGTCATGAAGGGCTAATTAATTAGGAGTTTAGGGTATTTAGGATATGGGCTCTGATACCATGTAGAATTAGATATCAAACTGTGTTGTTTATTAATGATGAAAGAGTAACCTATTTATACAAAGTGTTTCACACGAAGATTGCTCCTAAGCTATGACAATTTAGGAGATAAACTCATTGCTATGCTTATCTATAAGACATAGTAATTATCTATAACTTTCTATATATCCTTCTCGCCAATAGGTTAATACCTAGAAAAAATTGGGTCTGATATTATTTTGGTTTAGTAAAATTCGTTATAGGTAACTTTAGATAATTTGAATGAAAACATCGAACAACTCGAATTGGTCAGATAAACAATTAGATTTTTTTTTTTTTTCATCTTATAAAACCCAAACATAGATACAGAAACAAGAAAAACAGGCTCAAACGAGCCCACATAAGAGGCCCAACAAAATGGATAAGCGACGGGGTAGTTTTGTAAAATTAGTCTTTCTTAATGTCCGTACTCTTCTTCTTCACCGTCTCTTAACGACGGTTGCACTTAAGGATTATCCGTTAAACCTCCTCCCTGCTCTGCTTCACATCTCTTTCTCTTTTTTCCTATACGAGGAAGAACCCATTCACGAGAAAGCTCGCAGCTTCAAACGATTTCATCAAAAGATCTCGATCAGCCCCTTCCGTTTCTGCAAACCCTAGTGAAAATGAAGTTTTGATTTCACTCTTCAATCTTGATCTGTAAGTTCTGATTGATTACATCTAGTTTCTGGTTTTGTTTAGGAATTTTTGGAAGTGGGTAGGTGAATTACATCTTAAAGTCTCGACCTTTCAGTTTCATTCTCCGTATGTAGTTACCAATTCGATAAAGGCGTGGTCTTTCTTGGATGGGAAAGTGATGTTGTTTTGTTGTAGTGTGTTGGAACAACAGGTTTTGTTTGGAGCTAACTAAAGAGAAAAGAAATGTCGAGGCCGATCATGCTTGTCTTTCTTCTGGTTATACTTATAGTCACTTCTCAGTTTGAATGGAGGCAACCGCTTCTTGAGCTTGATGCTGCTCCTAGCTTGTCTCAGAAACACCAGCAGATTGCAAAGAGGGAAGATGCTGTCAAAGAGAAGGTACACTCATTTTGATTCTTATTCTTCTCTCTGTGTGTTCACATTCAGAAGTTGTGCCTTCTGTGGTACATGAATTGGTTGATATATACACAGATCTCATAGAGACTCAGTTACCTTATAATGTTCTAATACTGCTAGAGATTCATCATCATATATATATGTATTACTGAACATTTTGGATCAGTCTCTACTGGACTCTTTTTCTTTTAAATTGTCTTTCTGCCTTTATTCCTGGCATTAGCACAGTCTGATCTTTTCAGGGATATCATTTCATTTCGTTATTTTTTCTGTTTTTGAGAATGCCTGTGGAATCAGTGAGTGACTGATTATAACTCTTAATTTTGCATAGAACTATTGTATTGGTTTGAGCCCTCTATTGAGTTTTCCCTGATTTGCATCAAGTAGTTAAGATTAGTGTGGAGTAAAATAGTTTTAAAATCATCTTTGTCTTGCAACCTCGAAGTTCCATTTGGAAGTATGAACAAACCTCATGTTTCAGGATAACTTTGAACCTTAATATTCATGCATATTGTCCTATTTTGTTGATCGATACAGATCATCTTGTCGCAAGAAAGACATATCCAGAGGCTAAATGAGCTTGTAAGAACTCTTCAAATGCAGTTGCTGCGTTGCAAAGGACAAGAGAACGAAACAAGAAACGCCACTGAAACCTCCCGTCTCAGCAAACAGTTCATTGAGCTCGAGAGGAAACACATTGTGGAAGACTAGTTTTCATCCATTACAACAACTCTAATAAATAACATGAATGGTACACGTAAAAGCTGTAAGGAGAAATACTGAAAATTCCTCTTTTAAGATTCCAAACTCCCAACTTTTGTATTTTATTTGTGTTTTTTTTTTTCAAATCTTGCTGATGATTTAGTTAGGAGGATTGCCTTAATAATGATGAAGGTTAATATATTCAAATTGTAATGAAGTTATAGAATTAGGGTACTCGTAGTACCTTTAGTTATGGCTTGATGGTATTATTAGCTAACATAGACACACATGACAAGTCTATATATGTGTATATGTTCGTATATTGAAAGTTTGGTTTTACTTGAATCACGGTAACAAAGTCATAAGATGACGTAGACAATCTTATCTTACGTCATATGAATCTTCCATACTGTTTGCAACTTTTTTTTTGGTTTCATGATTCCATCAGTAGATAAGCCTTAATCTCACCAACCATATTCCATATTTTCTAAGTCAATATTTAAAAAAAAAAATTTACTCATTAATATTTAATATTCTTTCATTTATATGCACTTTACAAAGTCAACAATCTTAACAATCAAAAGCCATTCATGTAGTCATCTTTTTTGGTTAGTCTTTACATCATTGTTGGCCGTGCGGCAAACTGTCCAAATTCATATTCACCAATATTAATCAATTTTCAACTTTGAATAAAATCATTTAGAATATTATTGTGAACTAGTCATCAAAACAATTTTCTTCTTCAGTTCTCATGCCATGATAAAATCTTATAATATCATCATCTCTACATTATTTTTTGTTAACACATTATTACATTTTACAAGTTCGAAACATATGGTTTCTACTCTTTCTTTCTCTCAATTTAATTTTTTAATTTTCATGATCAATTTTAACATTTGCACCAAAAAAAAATTCATGATCAAAATGTGAAAAAGGAAAAAGTATCTCGTTTGTATATATCCAAATAGTATTTGGTAATAATGCAGATCACATTATTGTTCAAACATCTCATTTCTATTAGTACTTTTCTAAGGAGTTTATTTTGAAAGTTAGATAAAACTAATACTACTAATTAATCAATACACAATTAATGACACCCGTTCTCATCTTGTGTGTCTATATATAACAGCTGCCATAACATGAAGACGTCAAACTTTCTTCTTCAACTCTCAAGAACAAGAACAAAAACAAAATACTAGTCTTCACCAAGGTAAGCTAACTAATTTGAACCAAGATCCAATTTTATCTGTTGAAATATTGTTATTGTCATCTTCACTCTGTAGATATATAAGTAATCCGATTGATCACTGTTTTTCTTTCTCTTTTTCATACATGTTCTATAACCCATTACTGATTTTCTAACGCAAACTCCGGTTTGGTTTTTTCTGTGTTCCTTATTCAGATCCCCATAGAATAATATATCAAACATACATACTCTTCTTGGAAGGCAAGAAACATGAATCAACAAGAAGCTGCGAGCACTCTTGAACTTGATCTGAAACTAAATATATTGGATTCATCTTTGCCAACTGAGAGCCCATCTTCATCGTTATGTTCAGAAGAAGCTGAAGGTGGAGATGCTAAATCAATGGTGGTCGTTGGTTGCCCTAATTGCATCATGTACATCATCATGTCTTTGGAGAGTAGTAACCCTAGATGTCCTAGATGCAACAACCAAGTTTTGCTGGATTTTCTCAGAGATCACAATAGCAAGAAGAGTAGTAACTAAGAACATATACCATTTAAGAAAATATACCATTAAGAATGTTCTCTATGATCAACGTTACCACATATATTGATAGTTTGAATGAATCTACGGTGAACGCATGTGTTCACAAACCGAAATCTATAAATATTTTTGTTTCCAAAAACATCGTTGATTAATTTTATTTGTATTGTTGAAATTTTTTTCTATGAATATTGTTAATTCTTTGTAACATGTGATTACAAAGAGACCAATAAGATTATGTCGGTAATCCATCATAAAGCTGCATTTTAGCGGTGGAATTGTGGATGTTAATGACGGATGTATTCTCTTCAAAACAATGATAATATTCCATTTTTATGAACTAGATATTTCATGACTATTCGGACATTTAATTTTATAAATGGAAAATTAGTTGTTGTTGACTTGTTGTAAGTTCAATTTACACGTACGTGACATAACTATGTGTTTTAACATGATAAATGTGTAACAATGACATTTTTCTTTTGATTTTTGTGCACTAAGTAATTATAGCTTCGTATGATAAGTATATATATATGCACATACATTTATATATATATATACACATCATACATCAAATAATAAATAGGTTTGGCTTACTTGTTACCAAAGTTGTTGAACGAACAAATTAAATGTCTT
Organism: Sinapis alba; assembly: GCA_012274485.2. Classification (NCBI taxonomy): domain Eukaryota; kingdom Viridiplantae; phylum Streptophyta; class Magnoliopsida; order Brassicales; family Brassicaceae; genus Sinapis; species Sinapis alba. The sequence continues at coordinate 99,090 of MU106243.1, forward strand.
AGTAATCATGAAGAAGAGTTGTTCTTGTTATAAATGTGAAAATCTTCACCTAAACTTACTATAAAAAATGCATGTTGGTTTTCACATTAATGTCGGATTCAGCAGTACGTGTGTTTCGTTCCTTTCCCGAACTATCAAAAGAAACAACACGCATCGTCTAAGTTTATTCAGATTCAGCACTACTAGTCTACACCCAATTTCAATCGCATAAACTAGTTTTTTATATAAAAGAAAAAGCTAAAGATTTTTTTTACTACACCTAGAACCGGGCTTTGGCATAACAAAATAAAACTTTTACTTCGATCTCCAAAATTTTATTAGTTAATATGTATAAATCATTTAACCTCTAAATTGATTAAATAAAATATCTGTATTAATCATTTAATTTTTAATCTGTAATTGTGTTTAACCCCATATATCTCAGCATCGGTCCACCAGGTAGAAGCTAAACGTAGTCCTAATTTACTTTCTCCACATGTTTCTTCCATTAAAAAAAAGTCCCCAAAAAATCGATTAAACACCAATACGTGGTGTATTCCATCTGAGTTAGAGTCAATAGTGATTTCTAATATGCTCTAATTTCATCAACTATATTATTTTCTTTATGCATATTGTTATTTGCGGTCACCAGTAGGCAGTAGTCACTTATATTTTAGGGAGACCAAGTATTTTTGAGTTTCTTTTGTTGGGTAATCATCCCACGGTGATAGTGGGTTTTATGGATTATTCTGATAAGGCCCAGTACAAAAAATTACTATGAATCAAGAAGTTATAGGCTTGATTTGTTTTCTAGTCAAAAGTAAAAATCAGTGATTGGTGTAGCAAGCAACCAGCGACCATATTATGTTTGTTCTTGTTCAATGGGTGGTTGTCACAGAGTTACACTGTATACGTATACATACGTATGTAATAGATGCATATAGGTGCAGGTAGCTCATGACAGTAACTGACGGAACACAGAGTTAATCTGATTCTTTAAAAAGGTGGGAAGGTCAAATGCATGTCTTCATTATTTTATTAGTTTGCCTTCTCATGTTCAAGTCACATGACATCTCTCACCCTCGACTTTTTTGCATGGCATTGACACATATACACACAAATACATATAGAATATAGTGTACTAGTATAATTACGATTCACACTGAAAGAGTAGATGATCATAGCTACCAAAAAGATGACTTTAACTTGCTTAGGGTCGTCTAGAGGATGGATTGGTATCAATAGCATGAATCATACTACTCATTTCACCAACAAGTTCAATCACAAAGACATACCCTGATACCCTTGCCTCCTCTGTGTCATGATTATCCTAATAAGATTATGAACATGTATCTCTCCTCTTTCCCCCCATGGCAGGTGGTGATTGTGTCGTGGCCATCAAGTACTATGGAGGTCTTATGTGTGTTCTTAGCAAGTGACCAACTAATCTCATCCCTGAATAGCAAGCATTTTATGGGTGCTTCTTCATCATTTTTAGTTTTCCTTTACCTGGACAAGAGAGTAACTAGTATAACTAATCTCATTGCGTTGTCCAGATTCTCAGAATGTACTAATTACATAATGTACATCTCACATACAGAAAAAAGAAGATGAATCATTATTAGAAAAAAACAATCAATTAAACAATCGAGCTTCTGGACCAAACGTTACCTTTACTAAAGTCAATCTTTAATGCATTAGATATATTCAGTGTTTGTATCCTTAACCTCACCTACATGTCCCTCGTATATTCACTGGTCGTAAAGTTGTAACGATGATTTAAATAAATTAGAATAATATGTATAACGACTTGGGTGTACAGATGCAATGATTGGATGTAGGGAAGACTGAGTCTAACAACCAGGGACTCAAAGCGACCCACGACGCGTTTCACACATTACAACAGTTTTCCCTTATGGTTTTGGTTATGGCTCGAACCGAACCAATTTTTTTTAAAAAATTAGTCGGTTATGGGTGCTAAACCGATCGGGACTTTCTAAAATTATTTCCGCTTTCGATGTTTAAATCTGGTAACTGGTTCGTCAAGTTTTCTTATCTAAAGTAAGCAATGTATATTAATATTTTGAACCGGACATATTGAAGTGACCAAAATTAAATGAAGTTTTTCTAATTGAACCGAAATTTAACCAAACTGGATTAATCGATACTGACTGTAGTTTCTCTCTTTTCAGTTTTTTAACTAACCGAAAATTGAATTACCGACTCGAATAAACCAGCCTAACCGAACCTGCATGCGTACTCGTCACCCTTCCCTTCACTTTTTTTTCTCTACAAACACCTATATATACCTAATATATCTACAAATACCTAAACAAGAAAAAAAAGTAATCGGTGACGATGATGATCAATCCAGATGCAGATCTCATCGATCGTGGCGGATCAGTCGTGGTTCGTGAGGTTTGGGCTTATAATCTCGTCTCTGAGTTCCACCTCCTCAGCGCGATCGTTGAAGATTTCCCATACATTTCCATGGACACGGAGTTTCCCGGCGTGATCTTCAAGGCGGAGCCAGCTATTCTCCGCCGTGGAAACCCTGGTTATCTCTACAAGCTTCTCAAATCCAACGTCGACGTTCTCAGCCTCATCCAGGTCGGTATCACCCTCTCCGACGCCGACGGAAACCTCCCGGATCTCGGCGGAGGAGTCGACGGGAGTCGCTTCATCTGGGAATTCAATTTCCGCGACTTTGACGTGGATCGCGACGCACACGCGGAGGACTCGATCGAGCTTCTCCGTCGTCACGGCATCGATTTCGAGCGTAACCGCAGCGAAGGGGTTGAATCGGAGAGGTTCGCGGAGCTGATGATGTCGTCGGGTTTGATCTGCAACGAGTCGGTGAGCTGGGTGACGTTCCACAGCGCGTACGATTTCGGTTACCTCGTGAAGATCCTCACGCGCCGGGAGCTTCCGAGCTCGTTGCGAGAGTTTCTGCGGTTGCTCAGAGCGTTTTTCGGCGAGCGAGTGTACGACGTGAAGCACATGATGAAGTTCTGCGAGCGGAGATTGTACGGCGGTTTGGACCGGTTGGCTCGGTCGCTTGAGGTAAACCGGAAGGTTGGTAAATGTCATCAGGCCGGTTCCGATAGCTTGCTGACGTGGCATGCGTTCCAGAGGATGAGGGACTTGTACTTCGTTAAGGATGGCCCGGAGAAACTCGCTGGAGTACTGTACGGTTTAGAGGTTTCTTGAAGAGGAGGCTATTGCCTATTGGAATTAAATTAATCAACTTCAATTCAATCATTGTAGTTAAATGTTAAACCGTTTATAAACTAGTTGGGTTATTCGGTTTTCTATTTTATTATTTTCAATTAACTAAAATCTAACCGGACCAAATAAAACTTGTTGGTTTTCTAAGTTGCCATCTACTGTACTAGTACAACACAACTCTCTGAGATCATATTCTATGTACAGATTATTATATGGTGGTGCTTGTAATGTGGTATGGTAACATCAGCTACCTGCAGATCTCGTAGCAGTGGATTGTTCTGGTGTTGGGCTCGATACAGTCTTTGTCTGTTCCTGGGTTGTGTTGCTTGGTCCAGCGCCTTGATCATACGAAACCATCTGGTGGTTCCAGTTCGGTCCAGCGCCTTGATGAAATGAAAGCATCTGGTTGTTCCAGTTCGGTCCAGCTGATGATAATAAGTTAAGGAGCTCTAAAACATATTTAATATTTGGGGACGAAGAATCTCAAAAAGCTCAAAGAGAAATTTAGATCAAAGCAGAGAAAGTGACGGAATTAAAGGATACATTCGTTTGGCCACATGTCTGTGATGCTGACTTCGCCTACCTCTGATCGAAGCCAGTAGTCTACATCCATCTGTGCATCATGTAACATTCAGATAATTAATGAATCAAGCTTCGAATATTTAAAGTTATGTTGTCCATTACTTTACTGTGATTATGCATGTGGTGAAATAATTTAATGCTGAAGAAGTTGGGACTTACATCCAAATCTGGAGGAACAATCTTCATGATACCATCAACAAAGTCATGAGATTCCATATCGGGGTAAACTCTTTGTGTATCACCAACTTGTTGTGTTTCCATGTTTTTGTCTGTGCTGCCCTCCTCCACCGGCACGGCTACATCTTGGTTCTCCGGGACACCAGAAGTTGATGGAACGTTTGAAGAGTCATCAACATTAGGAATGTCCTCAAATCTCTCTTCGAATTGACTTCAAAACAATAAGAAATGTCAGACTGACTTCAATTTCATAAATCTATCGTTGGCAAGCATAACCCTTGAGGATAGGATATACCTGACTAGATACACGTCTATTGGTCCCATTGTGCTTCTCAGAATTATTCTATATCTCCTCTGAGGATAGCCACCAGCCTGATAAAAAGGATAGGTTATGGAAATAGTTACAGCAGTGCATCGCTCATTTGTTTATGTGCTCGTAAGCATACCTCATCAGGATCTGGCACCTCAAGAGTTGTTCCATGCGGTGCCTTTACAGCGATCAGCGTCTTATTCTAAAATAGGCATGAGAGACACCACAAAATCAGTATTCCCAATTAGCAGAATGTTAGGTGAAAGAGAAATACGTAATTATTAGAAGGAGACCAAACCTGGAAGCATGGTAGATTCTTAATGTCTTCTTCAGTAACAAACAGGAGCCTAAAAAGGTGGAGAGTCAGAGCAAGCAGATATATGTTGTAATGTGCCTTCCGCTAGGAGAAATAGCAGGAGAAGCTTACCTTTTATTGTTTTCATCCTCGCTCAAGCTTGTTAATCTTTCTTGTGATTCTCTGCAACCAGGTCGATGCTCAATAAGATACAAGAACAGCAGAAAGAAAAAGAAAATAATCTACGAGAATACCTGATTTGCTCATCTAATTTTGCCTCCTCAGCTGTGAGATTTTGTATTTCATCCTATACGAGGATCAAAGGATAACTAGATGTCAAACTAAATCTGGTAATGGAAATATGAATAGTTCAAATAGTTTTGCAAACAGAAGACAAAACAAGAAATAAATGAATGACTGATATCACAGAAAAATTACAGTAACCAGCTATTCCTTTATTCACATTGGTGGTACTTGGACTTTTATGAGTAACATAACCAAAAGCCCATCACTCTAATGTACTGGTAGGGGAGTACATGATGGAGTTTGTGGTGCTTTTACTAGTATCCTAGTTACCCCCACCCCCCCCACCCCACCCCACCCCACCCCACCCCACCCCAAGAACTATACTCATGCGGACTCATCCCATGTTCAAGAAGCCAATGTGAATTAACGTATACCCACGTAAAAACTGGTGATTAACTGAGCATTGCACAACATAGTTTGCAGTGGAACATCATAACATGTGACAGGTAAATGAATACATAAGCACGTTCTATACCTGTAGGTTAGCTATGTTTTCCATTGTTTCTCCTGGTTTTGAGACATCGAGACCCCTAAAACAGACAAAAGAAAACTCAGAAAACCGTGACTCACACGTGAGGCATCAAATCAAAGGAATCCAAGATTCAATATTCGGATGACATGCTTACTTCCACTGAATCCTGTTCTTGAGCGTCTTCTCTATCAAACCTATTCCTTCTAACACATTGGTTATATCGTATATCCTTCTCTTTTGTACCTGCATTTACAGGAACATCACACTTAAGATTCGACAGAATACATCAAGATGGCAGTAAAGAGTTGAATATATCACCTCTAAAGTATCAGCTGCTTTATTCAGATCAAGAATACCATCTTCTGCTTGTTTTATCAAATTGATGAATTTCTTTGTCAAAAGACCTGAAGCAGATTAGATCATTAAAAAGGGGGTTTCTTATCCAAAAGTATTTTCCGTCAAACACTAGTTTGTGCGATAAGTTATTTACCTAGAGAACTATCATACCGACAAGAACCAGCCTGAGCAAAGTTATTTCCAGGAGAACCTGCCAACACAAAAAAAAAAAAGATCCTTCTCACTACATTGTAATTATCCATTCTTTCATTTATGTAATGTTAGACAGTTATCTCATCAGAGCACATAAGTAAATATTTATCATTAGCCTACTAACAGATGCCTGTGTTGATAGAAAGAACATACAGACCATTTCTCACCTGCATTAAAACCAGCAGCTTGTGTTCCAGTTTTATTAGACTTCACAGACCTAGATGATTTCTTGGCCTTCCCTCCTTTCCCTGAAACAGGTGTTTGGAGAACACCGTTATTCAGTTCACTGAGCTCATTCTGGTTTACCATATCTGTTAGCTGCCAATAAATAAAGACAAACAATTATAAAGTTAAATACATCAAATTTGGAAAACTAAACCTTTAAACAGAAGGTGACACACCACTAAATAATACTAAATGAGTAGAGAACATCAACGCTTGATTCCTATAATCGTATCTATCACTCTGATGAGTCCAAAAGCATAAGCACACCATAGATTTCATGGCCAACATAGCACAAAAACTACTCTAAATAGCAAGTACAGAAGCCTTAGAAACCCTAGACCACCAGCAACTAAAGTAGTCATATACAATAATCACTTGCAATGCTAAATCTATATACAAGCACAATCAAAGGAGACGATTACACCGCTTGAATCCTATTCGCATCAGAATTTTCACGATGCGATATCATTATCAAGCCTCAAAATCGAAACACGAGGAATTGTAACGAACAGCTTCGAAAATTCACAACTGACTTACAGAGGATTTGATAACGATTGCCTCAGAGACGTGATCAGAACCTCCGCCTCCGAGACTCTCCGCCGCGTCAAACCGGTGATACTCTCCCGGAGCAACAAGCGGATGCTTCATAGAAGCTACAGAAGGATGATGCTGCCGTTTAGGAGGTGGTTGTTGCTCAGGCTCTTGCTGAGAGTCAGACATGGGAGCGAATCTCAGATAATCTCCAACCCCCGAAAAAACGAAACGGCAAAAGCAATCTCTAGAAATTCGGATCTCCGGTGAGTAGAGATCCTAAGAGGTTGACGGAGGCGGATCTGGGGGTTGAGATTGCGGAGATTCTGGGGAAGAGAATGTGAGCAGATCGGCGAAACGAAAAAAAAAAAAGCGGGAGAGGAGAAGAAGAGAAGAGAAGAAAAAAAAAGAGACGGTGGAAGAAAACGAGGGAATGAGTTGCGTTTGGTTCAGATACTGATGTGGAGGGAAGCGCATTACTACACAATCTTTCCTTTTTACTCCCTCACCAACGAATAAATCTTCTTTTAAGATAATCCTCTACTTTTTGTATATTTTATACAATATTTTCGGTTTACAAATTAATTAAAGTTTTTTGTTAGTTAAACTAATAAAAGAAATTACTCTACTTTTTGTATATTTTATACAATATTTTCGGTTTACAAATTAATTAAAGTTTTTTGTTAGTTAAACTAATAAAAGAAATTAATGCTAATTTAATATATTATTACAAATTATGTAAAATTTATATCTATAATTTTAAAAGCAATAATTTTATATATTTTATGATTTATTTTATCATAAACTATTTCATAAAAATTCAGAAGTAATTGTTATGTTTACGTCATGGAAAATTATTATTTTTTATTATTCATATATATGTTTAGCAATCATTTTATTTTGATATTTAAAATATAGACCTTTAATGTATAATATTTACAATTATTTAATCAAATCAATTGATTAAATGGTTTATCCTATAGTTTAGCTAGCAGTTTGGTAATATAGGATTCAACTATTATTTAACATTAGTTGAAAATCATTCCAAATCAAATGCAGTCAAGTAGTAAAACTACTTTATAGAATTTAATGCATATAGATAGACTCACTACCGGTGAAAACATATAAAAGAATTAAGAGATTTTAGCTAAATTAACAAAGCTATGCAATCTATTTTTCTTTATACAGTTTTATTGTTTTTCAGCGCAGTACGAATCTAATTTGCATATCTGGAAAAAGAACTCTACCAGTCTGCAGATGGTTGTTGTCAGTGAAAAATGGTGTTGGATAATTGGATATATTCATGAGTTTATCAAACTCTCGCATCCGTTACACGCGTTAAGCGTGAGCAATTATCTGTCAAGCATATACGTTTATCTGTCACATGTTCAAAATTACTTTATAAAATTTTAGCACTCTTCAATAAATAAATGAAATGTTGTTTTTTATGTTTAAGATTTTTAATTTTCTAATATCGCAAACTTCCTTTTTGTTAAACAAACATCCCCTAGGATCTAGGAAACATTATTTCAGCCAAGAGACACAACAAAAAATAAACTTGTTCTTGTAGGTTTAAATTGTTAATTCATTTTTATTTATTTTTATCAAGATGGTTCAGACTTAAAATCTTACTTTGTAAACTATTATATTCACTAATATAATATTTACAGTTAAGAAAAACATAAATAAACATCTGCAAGCAAATCTAGAAGAAGTTGTCTTGTTTATTTCCTTTAGTTTTAGTATATGAATAATTAAATGGAAACAAGAGATATTTTTTGTTTCTAACACGAAATCGCAACTGTTTTTTATTTCTTAATATCGAAATCGAAACTATTTAAAAGATTACAACTGTATATTCTACTTTTTCAAATACAAAAAAAATTGTATTGTGAGTCGACTTTTTATTTTCCTGATAGTATATATATATAGAGACGGTTATTAAGAAGTGACATAAAATGCTAAAAAAAAGATTAATTATGGGAACTAAAAATACAGCTTTCATTTTAACCAGGAACAAGATCTTTAATAAATAAATAAAAAAAGCCAAAAACTAGAGATAACTTGTAATCTCTTAAAGTAGTTCCACTAATATCTAAAAATAATTCAAGTTATCTCGAAGTAAATATTCACATCGTCTCATACCTCCGACCAACGAACCAAACACACTCCCAGACTCATCCGCCGTAAACTTCACCGGAATATCTCTACATATCACCGACAAAAACCCATGTGCAAATTCTGCATTCAACCGTACAATACTCTCCACACGATAATCCCAAATCACGCTGCCGTTAACTCCCTGCGACGTCAGAACCACGTTTCTGAAGTCGACAATCGAAACAGACTCATCAGTTTTCCCGAACGTAACAAACCGCCCGAAACCATCCAACGACGGAGACGCCTGAGAGATAACCTCGTCGCCGCGAAGGAGACGTGATGTGACTGTTTGTAGAGAGAGTTTACACTTTGTGACTGGACTCTTGGCGATCAAACCGGTTTTCCAATCAGCGGTTGAAACGTTTGCGGTGGTTGAGACGGAGATGGAGTGAGTGAAGAGGTCTATGTAACAGTGTTGTTTGCCGTTGACGAAGATTATAAAACTTACGAAAGCGAGAGGGACAAGGGAGAAGATCATAGTGGTTATGAAGTAGTTAGAGCAGCAATATTTTGGAGTTATCTCGACGGGACGGTCGTTTTGGTCGCCTGACTCGGTGGTTGAAGCTTGCCCTGTGGACGTTGCCATGTTTAGAGTTCTTTAGCACTTTCTGAAAATTTAAACTTTGAAGGATTTAATGTAATATATAGATAGCTGGATTTTTTAAAAAGATTTTTCCATAGTATGATAAATCTCCAGTTGTTGATAAATGTCACACAGCAAATCTAATGGGTTTAAGAGTTATTTGGTTAAACGATAAGTTTAAATTTAAATACAATAACACTACCTAAGCAGAGGGCAAGTGCCACCATAAAATTTTCATATTTATCTCATTAATTCTCTCTTTTCTTCTATTTTATTATTATAATTATGAGAGATTTAGTTAGAACCTGTCGATAAAGGTAACGTAATAAATCGTCTATCTACCTTAACTGACTTAATATAAGATAAGCATACATAGTGATTTATAAGATTTTGTGAAAGGAATTTATGATGCTTTTTGAAAGGTAAAAGGCTTCAATGAATATAAAACGTGATTTTGTAGATCAGCAAGTGTTATGTAGTAAACCTGTCGATAACGATAAATTTAAAATTTCGCTACTTATAATAATCACAAGTGTTATTGTAGAACACTTCCAATGAGAAGATCAGCAAAAATATCAGTAAATTTTTAAAAATAAAAATAAAAATAAAAATAAAAATCAAGAGAGAAATTTATATAGTTCTCTCAAATGAATGTCCAGTTCATGTGAATGTTGCTTTCTATTAAATATAAAATTTAATCACTTATTTATGCTATGGTTAACATTAATACTCTTAGATAGAAATTTGATATATTGATCCACAGATCAGATTAAAAAAAGAAACTGATATATTGATATATGGTAAGGAGAAGAATAAAACAAATTAAACTCATGGGATAATTCATAAACATGAAATAAAACAAGAAGAAGAAATAGAAATTTGAAGCCTAATCGTTATATCCAATTGTATCTTCTCCTGTTATTATAGAAAGAAACTTAGAATCTGTGAAAGAGGATTCACATATAATCCTCTCACGGCCTCGAGCCACATTACGACACCGTATATTAACATGTCCAGCTTTATCACAACCCATGTAACGCTTATGCTTCGCCCAGAGATTGACCAAAAGCTCCCCCGAAACAACCTCACTTCGATTCCCCTCCTCAGCAACGAAAAACAACGAGAAAGCACTGTGATCTTTAGAAACACGTTGACTAGTGATGTTCAAAACAGCGACGTTTTGAGAACCTAGTCTCACGACAGCGTTATCTCCGTCGTAGTAGATAGAATACCTCGAGCTCGGATTTTTCACGAGAAACTCGCCTTGCCACGTTGCGGAGGAGACTGCGAGGGATTGGAGGGAGATTTTGGCGTGGAAGTGAGCTTTGTCGATGAAGGATAAGATTAAGAACATGACGACAACGGTGAAGATGCCGCCGTAGTAGGGTGCACACATAGCCGCACATTCTTTGCAAGTGGTTTGACGTTCACTAGATGGCGGGACAGTCATGATTGGTCGTGACCACCACGGACGAGGAGCGACGTAGGACGGTGGCGTTGTGTCAAAGTTAGTAGGTTGGAAAGCCATTTTTTTGTTTGTTGGTTTGGACTCGAGAGAGAATAATGAGATTGATGTTACCTTAGCGTTCATTATATATATAGAGATTATTGGAAAATTAATCTCTCACTTTTTATATGTTTTATTTATTTTATGGTGGATATATAAAGTTTGTTAGATAAAAAAGAGGAAGATAATTACTCTAATTAATTATTAATATAAAATACATATATATATGTGTAGTTTTTATTATATTTTGTGAGAATAACAACTTTTAAAGTTGTAATGAATTTGATTTACAGTAAATTTTAATATAAAAGATTATTTGTTAAAAATATAAAAATTCACATCTGAAACAAATCTTTGTATCTATAAAACAAATAAAATTTTAAATGTTATATTTTAATATTAGTAAAATTATTTAGATTTGTGAATTATACTTAAAATTTCAAATAAACTAAAATGCATAAACATTTTTTTATTAAATACAAGATGTTGAAACTTATCCTAAAAACACAAATCCGCAAACATTGTTATATATAGTTTTGGCAAAGCAAACATAAACTTATTATAGAGATTATTCGAATATCGATTTCTCACTTTTTTTATATTATATTTATTTTATTTAAACGTGGATAAAGAAAGGATATATAGCGGAAATTCATGCTAATGTGGCTGTGAAGAACATAAAGGTAATGATGTCTGGTGGGAAGAAGAAGAAGATGTCGACATACAAGCCTGGGTCAGAGATGGCCATTGTTTCTCTAGGAAGAAAAGACTCGTTGGCTCAGTTTCCGTTTGCCACTGTCATTGGTTGTCTTCCTGGTTTGATCAAGTCAAAGGATCTATTTGTGGGGAAGACGAGGAAGACAAGAGGGCTAAATCCTAAACGTGTACAAGATTGAGTGTGTTTCAAAGGTTTTCTTCTCGAAAGAGATTCTTTTGTGCAGGGATGTAATCATGTGTTGTGTATTGTGTTGATCTCATTGTTTCAGTGTGGAGTGAGTGTTGGTTTGCTTATGTTGTTTGTGTGTTGTATCTTTGATGTAAGTTTGTTTTCACTTGCATTCCTATTTTTCTCCAACTCACTTTAATGGTATGGCTTCTCAGTCCCTTTACATTCACAATTGGAACCAGAGGGAACTGTGAACCCATCGTTTGTGCCATGATATTATGGATCATTATCTCCTTAATGAAAGGTACACACACATATCCAGCGCCATCGATTATCTCCTCTCTTCAGACAGTATAGTTCAAAGAATGTTACAAAAATCGACTGATATCTAAAAGCTGTTTGACTTTAAGGATAGAGTCTCTTGTAGTGATTAATAGTGATTTTAAACCGATGAGACAATGGCATGTTGGTTTGTTTGTATGTCACTTCGATCAAAGGTTATGTCATTAAAAACAAAAAAAGGTTATGTAATTTTACTGTTAGGAAGACTGATCATGCCAGGTCGCAAGTCATAGGTTGTTTGTTTGTTTTGGTGTTCTATGACAATTTTAAATTGCTAAAAGAATTAGCAGAGCAAAAAAAATAAATTTTATATTTCCTAGATTGCAGAATGCATGAATCTACAGCAACGAAATAAACAACATTTGACTACAAATTATAGTCATAGAACGTAAAAATGTGCAATAACAGAAACCAACATTTCGTCTATGTCACTGTGACATATAAACCAATATTCAAAACCGGTCCAAAACAATTTTTTTTATTTTATTTGTAGTTTTAGGTTTGTACACAAAAATTAATAAAAGTGCAATTCTCTTAGATAGCCTTTTTTAAGTTTTTGTCACAAAAATAACATTCAAAAAATAAAATGACCAAAATAGACTTTTTTTTTTTGAAATTTTGATTTTTTTTTTATTTTTTTTTTTAAAATTTGAAACTCTAACCCCAAACCCACCCCTTTACTCTAAACCCTAAAGTTCAAATTAGTTAACCCTAGGGGTATAAATGCATATAAATGAATTTTTTAGCTTCTAAAAAAAACATTTTGGTCATTTTCTTCCTTAAAAGCTATTTTTGTGACAAACAAACTAAAAAGGTCTATCTAAGGGAATATCTCTTAATAAAATACTTAATTTTATTTATTTTTATATAAAAACATTATTACATATATATAATTATATTTTAATTAATAAAACATAAAATAATAAATTTTCCATTGAATTTATAAAATTACATTATTTTGAAATCAAAATTTTACTCAACAACAACTAAATTGAAATTAAATTGAAACGAGTATAAATTAGAAACACATAAACAAAGTCATCGTGTGAAAGTCTCGGAGAAAGCATCAGACTTGCAGAGAGAGAGAGAGACCTAAAAAAAACTAATGGAGAAGAAACGGGAAAACGAAGACGAACCAAATTGGAGCGAGCGTGTGGAGGATCTTGTCGCATCCGGAGACGTCACGGCGGCGATCTCGTTTCTCGAGTCTTTAACGACCAATCTTCAGTCGCGGCTCGGTTCTTCTTCTTCATCCTCAACGGAGTTGGGGTTTCAATTATCAGCCGCTCTAACCCAATTGGCGAATCTCTACTCTTCTCAGGGACTCTCCCTCAAATCCGATGAGCTTCTCACTCATTCTTCCCTCGTAAAGCAACGAGCTTTAGATTTCGATCTTGCCTCTTCAAGGTATTACTGCTAATTGCGTTGATCAAGAAACTAGGGGACATTGTGTAAAACGTGCTGCTTGGATCGAAAGATAGAAACTTTGTATGTTTTATCGATCTTAGATTCTTAGGGTTCATTATATATGATTTTGCAGAGGTTCAGGAGATGCAGAGAATCAAACGAAAACTAGTGATTCCAATGTTGATGCTTGTTCATCTAGTGAGTGCGCCCACCTTGTTTTCTATCTGATTTAAACCAAGTTTTTAGGGAGTTTATTGATCCGAGTTTCATGGATTTGTCAAGGGAAAACAGAGGATTCTACAAAGGATGATGCTTCAGATGATGGTATGTTTCAAAAAATCTATAGTCTATACATTTTTGAGGTAACGTGAGGTGTCAGATTGTTCATTATCATGTTATTGTTATGTTTGCATTGCAGATTGGGAAGCGCTTGCAGATCGTGAGCCGAGTACGTTACTCTCTGTAGAAGATTTGCCTCAGATGTCAAAGCTTTCGGTTGAAGAACCTAAAGTTGAAGGACCTAAGAGGCGTGGAAGGGGAACTTTTACTTATAACAAGGATGTGATGTACAGTGAGTCGAGGTTTGAAGATTCAGGAGATAACGATATGTCTCGTGCTGGCTCAGAGAAGACTGATGAATCACTGAAAGGTAAAGTCATTGAGATTTAACGTTTCCTTTCTCTTTTTGGATTGTAGTATCTGTAACAAGTTTAGGATATCGATGCTGGTTAGTTTAAAGTACAACACCTGAGTTTATGTCTGCTCTTAAGTGCAGCCAAGTATGGCACACGACATGTCCTCGTACTTACTGATTTCCCTCCAAGTTTGAGGACTACTGATTTGGAGAGGCTTTTTGTGGACTTCAAAGACAGTGGGTTTCTCATTCGTTGGGTTAATGATACAACAGCACTTGCAGTCTTCAAAACTCCTTCCACTGGTACTTATATGTAATTTGATTTTGTCCATTCGTTAGGTAGACTTTTGTGTGCTTGAACACTTAACTGAGTTTACAAATGGGACTAGAGTTTATCCTAAGACGCTAACTCGATGTGGTTTTGATGATTGAGTACAGCTCAAGAGGCTTGCAAAAGTGTTCAGTGTTCATTCACCATACGTGTTCTTGAAGATCACGATTCTCTTTTGGGGTCAATATCTGGAAAAGGTAATCGTCTCTTCTTCTTTCTTCTGCCATGGTTATCATTCTCTCTTAATTCGCTTGATCAAGCTGGCTTATTGATGAATGAAACATCAAAACACATGTTGTTTGTCTTATGTGTGTGACCATGTTATGTTCAAACCTACCTTCAGATTTGGAACCACCGTCTCAAAGACCAAAGACATCAGCGAGAACAGCACAACGGTTGATAGCTCACAGCATGGGATTGAAGCTACCGGCTTCTGGATTCGGGTCTAAAGAGCTACGAGACCAAGAAGCTGCCAGGAAAAGCAGGATTGTCTCCAGGCAGAAACAACGGGACGATGCTTGGGGAGATGACTGACATTGGCAGTACGGTTTTGTTTGCCCAAGTTTTATGGCTTACCATTTGTGTGTGCTTATTGGTTACAAGCCTCAAGTCTTCACTTGAGTTGATTATTTCATTAAGGCATTTGTTTGTAATGTTTTTTTGTGTGTTGAATTGAATCGCTTGGAAAGTGGTTAATGGCATCAAGCAACACCAAGTCTTGATATGCATTGTTGTCCCAAAAATCGTAATTGTTTGATCTACTTTACATTTTCACACTTCTTTCTATTTCAGTATCATTTTTTTCTATTCATTCAACATTCACGTTAAAATAAAATGAATAAAAAACAAGTAAACATTTGTTTCAAAGTCTTTTTTTTTTTTTTTCTTTTTACCAAATATTTCTAAAGGATGGTAAAATAAATGGTCAATTGGCTTAAATAGTTATGACGGGAACGGAATCAAAGTTGGGCCATCCCACTGTTAAAAAAAAGTGATTACGAACATTGCCATTGGTTAGAGAAAGAAGAACAAGAAAACATGGGTGTGACCGATCACCAAACAATCAAACATTACATTTTCTTTACAAAAGGTAAAACAATAAAGCGATGTCTCGTCGACAAAAAGAGATTACATTCTCCTTAATTGCAACGAACCCTCCATAAGTTGTACGGACAGTTAGAAATAACGTAATGTTTTGTCCGTACTTTGAACTTTGCCTCACTCTTCATTCTCCACACTCGTAATAGTAAACTCTTGCAATCTTCAGGTAACAACTGAAATGTAATTATTAATTAATCTGGTAGACGATAACCTGATTCAATCTTAATTGTATCCAAAAAGGCTGAGCATCAACTTGATTTTTATTGTTAATAGTTTTAGTCTAGACAACTCTCATGTTTAATTAAAAAAAGTTTATTCTTGAATAAACATTCCAAATTTAAAAAGCTGATGTATAACTACTTGCTTGTTGCTACTTGCGTCGCGTGTGGTATGGTGCAATTTGATAATTTCTTCTTTATTCTCAAAATTTTAAAAAATGAATAAGAAATAAGTAGTAACCACATACAAAATATATTTATAACCATGAAAGCTGCTTTTTCATCTTTTGATGTATGGCTAGTCTCATATGAATCGGTGCCTTCTGAATCACTATATTTTGTCGGCCAGCTTTATATACATCTTTTCCTATTGGTTTCACTACGCAACATCTTAATTAACCGAGATTCGATCGACATTTTCGTTACAATCTTGACGGTGAGCAACTGAGCATGTCCCTTGACATGGATATATACAACATCCGAGTCAAAATGTAAATGATCCAGTATACGTACACACTCTTGATTTTAGAGATGAGACCACTATATATGCTACCATATATACACTTATGTATGAAATGTTAGAACATGTTTATTGAGGTTTTTTTAATGCGAATCTCTTAGCGGAATTTAAGAGACGGTTTCTTACCTTTTAACTAAAAAAGTTAAGAGATGTCTCTTAAATATAAGAGACCCGCGTTAAAAAAAACCTCAATAAACATGCTCTTAGTTGCTTAAAAATGGCAATAGTATGCGAAGAACAAGGTTACCAAATCCAAAACTTAGCATGATTAACTCGATCTCTTAGAGGGGTCTTAAAAGGTAGGGCCACTTTTTTAAAAAAATCACCCATTTCTTCTTTTCTGTAAGAATTCAGTTCTTGTACTGTTCGCGGATTCCACTAACACGTGGCGGTTCGCCATTGGTTAATCTTAAAAAAAAAAAAAAATTAAGAATCTCATTTAGGATTCTTAGAGCATCTTTAATGGGGGGTGCTAGAGGGTTGCTTAGGGGAAAAAAAAAGAAAGAGAGGAAGAAGAGAACCTTATTTAGGCTCCATAAGAGCTGATTGCTTGAACTGTTTGCGGGCCCCACTGACACGTGGCGGCCCGCGATTGATTCCTCCAATTAATGTTTTTTTTTTCAGAACCAGAAAAAAAAATAAAAACCCCTAAACACCCCTAAAATAAGCACCTCTCCTTAATTATGCTCTTAGAGTTAATCATGATCTTACAGCCCTCGTAAAAAATCGTGCAAGATAGTGAAGTTTAAAAATATAGTAAGTAGAGTGTGTATACAATCCAGTCCATAACACGTGATGACATACAAAAATGGCAAAATGATTTGGGATCCACAGAAAACTCACGTGGGAATATATCTTAAACGTTACCGTACGGATTTGCATCAGATCATATCCTTGTTTTAATTGGATGGTGGAGAGCAGCAGTAGATTGATAATATATCATTTCTTTGATATATATTTTTTTTCTGAAAGAGATAATAAAGAATATTATGAAAAAGATGAAATTCCTTCAGGTTGTACATCATTTTGTGGCTGGCTACGTATGTTGCGTTCACTCCTTTCAAATCACTTCCAACGATTCCTCCAATAACCAAAACCAATATGAGCCGTTGATCTCACCGCCATTGGAACGGTGGCTCAAAAGGCTTACGAGACTATATGCATGGTTCACATAGTTTTTTACACTACGCTTTGACGTTAGGTTACTAATTAGAGTTTTTATATACCAAAATGTGCGTTATATTTAGGTATATTTTGCTAAAGAAAAAGCACTAGCGTCTGCTTAATTAACAAATGAGATACTTTTATATGTTTACAACCATGTAATACAAATTTACAAGGGTGATTAAGTTTTACCTTACACTAACTTGGACGTGTTAACTCATGCCATTTGGCACACTTGGCATCCTCCGATTTGTCAAATTTGCTACGTTGAAATGGACTACACATAATGGAAAAATTCCATCCAAAAGAAGAAAAATTCTCCCCCATCTTCTTTGCTTTTTTTCCTTTTTAATTCCCACTTTGTATATTGTTCTCATTTTCTAATACAATTAGAAAATAAATTAGATAAAGGAATTTTTTTTTAATGTTAAATTTGATTTCAAACATCTCTTTGTTTGGCTGCCACATGATATTGCTAGCATCCACTCCACTTATATTGAAAGAGGATCCCTTCGGTTGAGTTTATTATATGGAATAACGATATTACAGCATTAAACATGTTATATATATATATATATAAATTATTTTTGATAAGTATGTGAATATCATTAAAATGAAGCTGATTGTACATGTAACCAATCTTTTTGGTATATATACATGTACATTATAAAGTGCATATAACCAATCTTTTTTTGGTGTAACATGCACTGCTTAAATATACATATTTAAGGAGAATTAAAAAAAGGTTTTCAACGAACATTTATTTCCTATAATAAATTAAAGTGAAGAAGAAACAAAAACACCTTGAATAACTAATTTTGTGAAAACTTACAAAAGATGTATGTAAATACATAATCAACTCAAGACATGTTTAGAGCATCTCCAATTCTAATTGGGAGTAAACTAAAAATTTTGAAAACCCAACTAATAATATATAATATATGTTAAATAAGATATTATTAGTTGGATTTCTATTTTTTTTTAATATACTCTTATATACATACATTAATGTATAAATTGAGAATTTTGTGGTAAAAAACTACCATTGAATTGATTTTATGGTTTAGTTTTGATTTTTAAAAGACATGATTGTTCAAATATTTATTTCATTAGGGTAGCCTTCTGCCACTTTGATTAAAGTGCTAAAATATGAAGGTCCATATTTGAGCTAATAAGAAATATTAAACCTACAACTTATCACCTTTGAAAGTCCTACCTAGAATTTGATGTATGTGATAAGTTTCCTACAAAGAGATTGTGAAAGGGTATAAATGACTGAAAAATATATAAACGACGGATTACACACACAAAAAAAAATTCTATATTTAAACGACGGTAAAAAGGGGAAAACGAAAATGACTATGAACTAAGAAAATAAAATGTAATTGCAAATTTTCATGTTAGTGGGGACTAGCCGAGTTGGTAGCTTTATTCGGATAGAGGTCGTAGACCACTGTTGACCGTCAGACATAAAATAGAATGTATCATAGATATAATGTAAATTATAATTAAAACAACAATGTAACTTTATTTATATAACAATTTTGGTGTTATTTAAAAATAAACATGAAGGAGAAACTACTATTCAAAGTAAGTTATCACTTATCATTCATCAAGAATAT
The DNA here is from genome assembly GCA_012274485.2 of Sinapis alba. Lineage (NCBI taxonomy): Eukaryota > Viridiplantae > Streptophyta > Magnoliopsida > Brassicales > Brassicaceae > Sinapis > Sinapis alba. The sequence goes on from MU106243.1 coordinate 118,219, forward strand.
TGTTCTATTAGATATTTTATCATTTAAAATAATACCCGCGGCCGTCCGAATATTAAGGTGTCTCTATTCCCTCTTGATAAAACATTTGTAAATTAACAAAAAGTTGGAAGTTCACGTTTCATTGGCCTCCACTTGTTCTGGAATTTTATCCTAGCCTATGCCTAGCCTCTCTGTTTGTTTATAAATTTAATCCATTATTGACAGTAAAATTAAAAAATCCTAATTAAATACTATATGTCGAATTTCATGTCGATCGACACCCATGATCAACAGTAAACTTCAAAAGTCACAGACCCCTAAATACTATACAGAGAATTTCATGTATGTCAAGAAAAATAATTGAAATGAACTATACAGAGAATTTCATGTATGTCAAGAAAAAAACTAGAATTTCATTTCAATTATCTCCTGATTATAATTTTCAATATCATAGTTTCTAATTGTAAACTAGTCCAGAAACGATAGATATATTATTGAAGTATTAGGACAAGGGAATCCCAAGTACTAAATATTTTCAAGAATACTGTTGACTAGAATAAAGTGAATTGATAGATTAATATATCTAGTAGAGGATTATTAGTTGTTATTTACAAAATAATAATGTTAAATTCTAACGTGTTTTCATTTTACAAAACAAGAGTCAACTAGCTGGGAATCGATCCATATGGCTGGAAACAAGTAAATCGCATTATGAGCAGCACAGAAACGGTGTTTAAAAGAAATCGCGCAGTACCAAAAAAAATATTTTCTATTTGAATATTTTCTGAATAACTATACATCCAGTCATGCAAAACAAGAAAAATGTGCTTATGCGTCAATTCCCATTGTCTTAATTATATAAAATGATTTATTTATTCGATGATCACTTAGGTATGCAGATATATAAACACAATAAAACTGACTTTAGGAGTATTTAGGTTCATAAAATATATAATATTAATATTTAGTTGTGGAGTTATTAGTTTTATGGAATTTTTTTTTTTTAAACATGTGGTTTTAAAAAATGGGAATTTGGATTGAATTTCATGTAATATTAATAACCACATAATTAAATACTATATATATATATATATATATATTTTTTTAAAAAAACCCTCAATGATTAAATACTCTTATTGGAAGTGTTCTCGATAATCTTACCGGACAATACACCAAAAGAGATTCTTAACAATTTTATATTATATTTTAGTTCATGATTTATTAATACTTAAATTTTACTGTTCTTAAAACAACCTTACCATTAACATAATGACATGTATGAAAGAGGGCATCTCATTGAATTCTAACAAATTTTCCCTCCAACTTTTTTATTTTTCTTAATTGTTTATTGTTCAAATACCCGCCTCAATCCTAACAAGACCATAATTATTGCAGGGTTCTTAAAACATAGTTTTTAAAGTAATATAAAAACTGTCTCTTAAATTTAACTAATAAAAAAGTTAAGAGACGGTTTTTAAATTATGTTAAGAATTTCATCCTAAAAATCATGTAATAATCATGTCCTAAGTTCAAAAATCTTGATAGCAATAGACTAATACAAAAAAAGCAATAGATTAATACTTGCGTAGCTCGTGTGTTTACACACTGGTTGCTAGTCTTAACGTGTTTACATATAAGTTTTTTATTGTTTCATTTCATTTATCATAAATCAACATGCATTCATACTATTTAACGAGTGAGTTTCATTCACAAAATACAATAGTGCGATTCAGTATCCTCTAACTAATGTTATTGATATGCCCGAGCACACCCAATGGAGCCGTAGACAATACCCAATAGAGCCGTAGACAGTCAACTGAATTTCTATTATGATCTATGAAGAAGGCTCATACTTAACAAAATAAAAATGAAGAAGGCTCATTTCAAAATTATTTAACTTAGAGTTTTCTTAGGATTCGTAGTCATGCTTCAAATGTTTGTACAAAACATATAAACTTGAAGGAGATAGGATTTACTTGTTATGTTTTTTTTTTTGCAAGAAAGTAATGCTTATCATCAATAAATGAAATTTTAACACTTACTTTTCTGAAACTATTATTTTGGTTTAAATATTTGTTTTATTGTCATCATTAAACCGAAAATACCAAAACTTGAAACTTCTATTTCTAGTAATCGGATACATCGTGAAAAAAAATATTTCGATAATGAAAATTTTGTTATAGAATTGAAATTGAGTGGCGTTTCTTTGGTATATAGGTAAAGACAATACGCATCCATGTCTGCCTTGATGCATGTCCCTTCTCTTCATGTGTGGCGATGCGCTCTCTTTATCTCTCTCTCTCTACGTCCTAAAAGCTCTCTTGATCATGCAACTTTTTATAAATTACTATTATATTCTATAATTTATTTTTGTGGTTACCACGTTAACCTATAAATTATCCGAAAGGGATCAACATCGAGACCTTTTCGTTGAGTTACTGTTAATTGTTTTTATTTTAATGAACGACGCTACGTATATGAAGCATCTTCTGCACATCCGTAGAGAGAGAAAAAGAGAGACAAAAGGACCCAACATGCACACTACAAGATACGAGCTTTCGGTTGCTTTCCACTTTCGTGATTCTTCTGTTGGGTAAGCTCTTCATTACCTAAAAACTCAAAACTCATCATTATGTTTTTGTGTTTGTTCTCAAAACCAGAATTGTTGTATTTCGATTAAGTTTCAAAGATTTGGGCTAGAATTAAACTTGTTTTTTTAAGTTTTAATTAATATATATATGAAAAAATGTAACATACTTTTCTTATTGTTTTACTACGAATGTCCAATGCTATAATTTAGGTATTTATATTATAACCTTTCAGATAATTAACCTATATAAACACTTTAAAGTAATTTATAATATATTAATTAGCAATGTTATGCATAACAGGTTTTCTAGAAACACTATGACGCGAATCAATCATCTTAAATTGTAGTATCTAATTAACATCATTTTGGTAATTGCTGTGTTACATTTTTGAGAATAGATTCCATAAACATTGAACTATATCGGTTCTGAACCATATGCGGCTGTTACATCATGATGCTACGTATATCTATATGGAGGGAACTTCTAAATAATATAAATAGAATGAGAGTATATTCCACATATATAAATATATATAACAAAAAAAAAACAATACAAATAGATAAATAGGAATCGAAAGCTATCGAATAAACCCCTTATGCTATATATTATCTCTAGCGTTTTAGGTCTTTTCATTTGTCATCTTGTATCGTAAATGTGTGCTGTTCTTTTAATTGATTCCACACTTACACCAGTATGTTTAATATACTAGCTACAAAAAAACATCTCTAAAAGTGTGTAAGCAAATTAATTACGGAACTAATTAAACTAGATGTGAAAATAACCGAAATTATATCAGCTTTTAATTAATTCTTGTGTAGGTCTCTCACATTTCCTAAGTGTGAAGAGACCATGCATGGCATATTCCCACACCCATTCAAATAGTAATCGTTGGCCTTAAGAAAATCAATAATATTTATCGATTTTCTCATATGACTAATTTATATATTGATGAACTTTAATTGGTCCGTCCAATTGAATTTGGTCCTTCAAAAGAAGAAAGGCAATTCCTTTGCTTCCATCTTAAGCGATGTTCTGCCCACAATTAGTGTCTCTCGCTATCTTCCTTTAACCTAATTGGAAATGTTGGTTCTTTTTGGATGTCTTTGCCTTTGTGTTTCTCCTTTTGGTAAAATTTTAAAATATTAGTTTGATGTTTTGTTTCCAAAACTATTCTGTATTTTTTTCTCAAAAAAATCACAAGTCGTCTGAGAAACATTTAAAATCTCTGAAAAAAAAAACATTTAAAATCTCTCTATACGTTTATGAAGGTTTAGAACTTATTGCATGATAGTTTCTATTCATGTTTATTTATAGAAAGTACCATAAATTATAACATTTGTTCTAAAGTCTTCCTCTTGCTACAACCAAAATAATATATGTTGGCTTATGTAAAACAAAATAAATAATATGTTTCTTACATTTGTCTTCCTAATTAGTAATATTAGAGCACTTTTATCGGTTAGAGACCTTGAAAATTTCTTTATAAAATAATAATATTAGTAATATAATTACTCATTTACGTTTAATTCTCTTAAAACCCAGTTAAAACATTTATTTACTTTCAATCTAGTGACATCTCTCCTTTGGATATTTTACCTTCATATGTGTGTATTAAAAACTCCAATGGGTAGAGCTCCTATTGGAGATGTTCTTATGTTCTGCTATCCCATTCAAATTTTTAGAGCATCATTAATCAGAATTTTTAAGGAGTTTTTTGCACTATTCGCGGTTCCACTGATACATGTCGGCCATCAATTTTTTTTTTTTTTCAAAATCAGATAAAAAAGAAAAAATAAAAAATTTAAATGGGATTTTTAGGAATAATGATGCTCCTAATGATTGTAGAGCCTCTTTGATTGGCTACAGTTTTAGCAAGAGAATATATAAATGTGTAAGTCTAGACCAAACACAAAGTACAGTGAGCGGAAAATATGGATCAAAGGGCAGGTGGTGGCTAAAAACATATGAATAGTCTAGATATTTAGATATTTTTGGTTATTGAAATCTTAGATCATACACATAGTGAGGAATTTTAGTTTTAATATTAGTGTACATATATATATGATATAATCATTAATTCGTTACAATTAGGGATTAGACGTAGCGGGCCAATATTCTAGAGATATGATGCGATCACACACCACTCAAAAAAGAAGAAGAATGAGCTCAAAGTAAGAGAAGAATACATGTACGTACGTAGGGGTACGCAGTTGATATCTAACTTTTTGACACTCATTTTATCGTTTAGTGATAGGACCAGTGTAATAATGATCTCGTCTTCATAATTATCAACATCAATTATACCGATATATACATATATACGCACGTAGACATGCAACCACATACACTTGAGAACAAAAAGTTATTCAGTCTTCGTGTCCCCATGCAGACGTCTCTGTCTCTCGGACCGTATCCTACTCCTATAAATAATATATCCAGCAACTTGTAGGTTTTACCCTAAATAAATTTCAAACGATATATATTCTTTTAAGTGGACATAATTGCTATAATTACGGTTATTATCTTTACGTTTTAGACCCATCTTAAGTTCACGTTTTTATACCCATATTAATTTCTTTTAGGAAGCTTGGTTCAGTTATCTTTTTCTGAAGCAAAATGATATTCTAGATATGCATGTAATCATCAAGTGAACAATTTAATAGTTGAGTTGAAAAAGGACTAAATTGTATAAAAATTGCTGATTTCTTGATATATATGATATATCTAATTCAATCATACTACTCAGTTTATGACGTTTTCCCTAAATTTTGGCAAATCTTGATTTGTGTTGTCAATCTCTATGTTTGGTGTCTACTAGTGCTTAGAAAACCTTCAATTGTTAGAAACATGAAGATTTCTATAAAAAAAATATTAGTATTGTAATTATTTATTTATGTTTTATTTTTTAAAACTAATTAATTATCTATTTGAATGACATGTTTCATTTTAGTATCTCATAATTTTTTAAAAACATAATTGATAATTTTTACTCATTCTCTCTTCTATTTTCATTTTTTTTTCTTTAAATGATAAGAACTCTTCCTAACTGTACTACAATTGGAGGTATTCTTAGAGATAAAATGCTGATCAAATACCACGTCTTTTGTATAGTAATAATAAACTAATCTTTTACATAATATATGTATTAATATTATTTAAATTTTATTCTATAACAACTATGACATGCTTTAAAATAAAACCAAGTGGTAGAAAGGTAACTTTAAAACAATAGAAAATCATGATAATGGCATCCAGCTTTCTTTGCATATTTTGGGAACATTCTCATCGTTTTAACTCTAAAGAGAAAGATGAAAATTGTGACTTTCACAATGTGCCACGTTATTGGTTCAACAGGGTATCGATGCCATACGTCAACATTTTTCTTCTTTTTGACATAAATATATACATTATATATGTTTAATTTCATATCCATTACTTTTTTTCACGACCTACGCCTTAGTTACAACTTACAGAACTGAATATATATCACATTTTTAGTCCTTCTCATCTTTGGTTGTCACCGTTATCATGATAAGAAACTTTTAGCTTGTGTGCATGTGGGAAGTTAATTCTAATAATTATATGAAATATAACTAACCTGTATGATAATTTGATGTGTTGTGGAACAGTGGAAAATAAGAAATCGATAACTAACAAAATAACCACACTGTATTAATAAAAAAAAAACATTATACACTATGCAAACTACAAAGTTTAAGGTCAGTACTCTAAGTGTAGGTATTACATGGTTATTTTGTTGGAGCAAATAATTACTTAGTGGAACACATCAGAAACATTTTTAAAACATGTTTTTGTTCAAAAACATATGTTATTTAGATGATCATTAGAAATATTTGATTTTTTAGTGTAAAAACCTAAATTATATTAACATTTAAAACCTCTCAAATAGTGAGGTTAGTATTGCAAGTATTGAAGGTTTTTTTGTTTATAAAAAACAATAATAAAAATAGCAAAAAAAAAAATTGTGAGAGTCATTTGATGGAGGACCCCACAGTACATGGTTCCGTGATGGAGGAACCACTATATATAAGCGCATCTTCACTCCCCTCTCTTCATATCATATTCTCATCCATCAAACCACAAAACATCATCTTCCTCTCTCAATAACACCATCACCAAACACAAACTTGAACTTTCACCCACACTTTAATCTCTCTCAAATCTACAGGTATGCTACATGTCCATAAACAAATCATCATCCAATAAGAAGGATACAAAAATATTTCATTCGTGTGACTTGATTGTAACAAGTGATTGTTAAAACATTCAAATTGTAATTGTGCAGGAAAGCGAGGGAATAGCGTTGAGAGATTCTGATTCTTTGTAAGATGATGGCTTGTGGCTTAAGCAAGAGCCTTGGCTTCTCTTCCTCGTTGAAGAAGCAGCAAGGCATAGTGACCATCCTTGGTGGCAGCAACATTTCATCTGCACCTTCACTCAGGAGGACTTTCTCCGCTGACTTGTCCTCCAAGAACTGGCTCTCGCAGAACGAGGTTTCTCCTATGAAGAGAATCTCTTCCTCGGAGAAGCTCCATAGCTTTGGTGCTGACTCATTGAGCTCCCAAGACAAAGAAGGATCAAGCTCTGGGGTTGATATATGGGCTCAGATTCAAGAAGACAAGAACAAGAAGGAGGATGAGATCGAGCCGAGCCAATCAGATGTGTGGAGTTCGATTTTATCGGACAAGAAGAACAAGAAGACGGAGACGGTGGAGTATGTTCATCCTCTGGTGAAACGAGCCAGCTCATTGAGTGAGAAAAGCCTCGAGATTTGCACTGAGAGCCTCGGATCCGAGACGGGTTGCGAAGGTTTCTCCACGTATGCATCGTCTGAGACTGGAGATGCTGAGGAGAATCTTGGTCTTCACGTTATTACAGTGACCAAAGAGGAAGAAGAAACAGAGTTTGTTGTTGAGGCTGAACAAGAATCAGTAACGGTTCCAAATCAGACAAGCTGCATGGAGCTGACTCGTGATTCGTTTCCTCCACCGATTCGTTCTCTCTCGAGCCAGACAGGTTCTGCTCTGCACATGAAAACTCGCCGTGACAATGGCCGTTTGGTTCTCGAGGCTGTCTCTATGCCGTCTCACAACAACTTCTCCGCCAAGCGAGAAGACGGACGTCTCCTCCTAACTTTTTCAGAAATTGACATTGTTAGCGACAAAGAAGACGAAACTGATGAGGTTCAGTGGTTCGAGGAGGAAGAAGAAGAGATACAAGACGAGTTTGCGTACAAGCCCAATGGGCTTTTATATAAGCTAGCACAAAAGCCTATTGGGCCTGTTACTGTTCATAGGTTGGCATGTAAGCCTATTGGAATACCGAAGATAAACTCGAGATGGCCCGCCGAGGATGAGTTGGAAACTAAAACCGATCTGTCGACGCCGGTAGTCCACTCTCTGCCACCGAGGCCAAGGGTGGCTCAGCTCGCTCGGTCAATGAAACCACCGTCCACGGTGGACGACACCGTAGGAGCTGCTTGCTTCAACACATGTGACTACTCTTGGAAGCCCACTAACAATGAAATATTGGGCCGAAACACAAAAACTCAATTTCAGGCCCAAAACTATGTCCAGAAATCAATGGGTGTGGTTACACATGATTTGATAAATGGTTGCAAGGAACCAAGGAGGTCTCTTTTGTCTGTTGAGCGTTTCTGCATCGCCACTTCATAAGTTTAAAACCCTACCAAAAAGGAGTAATTTACAGAGGCATAAGCATATTATAATGATATATCTATCTGTGTATATATATACGAGTATGTGTACTCGTACATATATCCATGTCAACCAAATAATTGTTGTTGTTACTGATGGTGTTCTGCTTATTTTTTTGCATATCTATATGTTTTACCACTTGCCTTATTGGTTTGTGGATATGAAAAAAAAAAAAAAACAATAAAATGAAGAATCAAGAGTAGGTCAGAGACCTTGTTAGAGTAAGAAATAATTATGAAGAGTGCTGTGTTTTGTACAAAACTTTTGTTGTTCCTTTATTGCTCGCAAATAAGACTGAGAGAATTCGTTTTATTGATTTGTGTTTTCACCAGATTATGATAAAAGTTAAAATCATAGCAGCAAAAAGGTTATTTAAGGAATGCTCAAACACATTCATTGGACGCGACTGATTGTGGAGCTTTTTAATCTGTCTTAAATTTGAAAACAGAGAAATAATATTTAACGTGTGAATGAAAATGCATGGTCTATTCTTCTTCTGCAGACTGCAGTTTCTCGTGTAATTATTTTAGACCAAAAAAATAAAATAAGAAACTGTAATAACAAATACGATATATATTAATATATACCTCCCAAGTTATGTATAAATAACACATTATATATGGTCTTGTATATGCACACTGAGGTGCACTACAACTTGCAAGTAAAATAGAGAAATGACATACATATCTTTTATTATATCATATTTAACTTTAATGAGTAACTTATTGTAAATGATAACATATCACATATGCATGGGATTCGTAGCTTCTCGTCAATGCACATAAGAAACCCTCAGTGACCTCCACCGGCACCGCCGCCTGCTTCTCCACCAGCTGAACCGCCGGCGCTGACACCACCACCAATTCCTACATTGCCGCCAAGTCCTGCATTGCCGCCAAATCCTACACTGCCGCCAAATCCTCCTCCTCCCCCTCCAGCTTGGCCAGCATCAAAGCCACCGCTTATTTCTCCACTAAGGTCTCCAACTTCGCCTCCAATCCAACCGCTGCCACCATCATCTTCAACTGTAAAATGAGTGACCAAAGCAAATACAAAAACAAACATACACGCTTTACAGGAGATTAAACTCATAATTGTCGAAATTTTGAATTGTTTGTAGATAGATATTAAAATTAATGAAACAGATAATATATATTTTTTGTCAGGAGATTGATTGTGGCAAGGGTAGTATATATAGAGAGGTGAGACTTAAAGGGAGATCGAGACAATAGCTTTTATTGTCAATTGTGTATAGTGTAGGTTAGAGGTGGAACAAAATTTAATAACCACGTTTTTAAATAGAACATATCTCTTGAAATCAAACTCTTTTTTGTTATCAGTCGTTTACTTAAGACTTGGATATATTATAAATGAATCGAGAGGCGTGTTTGCATGTAGCTGGTTGGTAATCTATCTAATCGCGAGGAAATGGCAAGAGATCGATATGGAGTACCTGAAAAAATCAGCACGGTTCAACCTGTAAAAAGATTTTGAATGATGACATCTAAATGATGTTTCAACGGTGAAGTGGAGAGGGACAACGAAGTCGTCAGGTGTTCCCTTCCAAAAAAAAAACATTTTAATCTACTTGTGTCTAAGCATTATCATGCTTATTTATAGTGTCTTAGAGCATCTCCAATTCCACTCCATAATTTACTGCAAAATGGAGTGAGAAATTAAGTAATGAACAAACAAAAAAAACATTTATGGAGTAATCACTTTTTTGTTTACTCATAACTCCATTTTCCACTCCATTTTGCAGTAAATTATGGAGTGAGATTGGAGATGCTCTTAGAGCAAAATTAATAGGGCAAGTGGGTTCTTAGGAGGTGAAACCCACAAAACTTTAAAAACCTACCTCTTCCATCTCTTCTTTAAGAGTCAACTCTTAGGAGATTTTGTACTAGTTCACAGGCTTCACAAACACGTAACCTTCTGCGATTGGTTAATTTTTTTTTTCCAAAAAAAGAAAAAAAAACTTAATTGAGATTTTTAGGGTTAATCATGGTCTTAGGTTTCACCGTTATTTTTTGGTCTAAATGTTAAAAAGAAATTTCACCTTAACTTAGGGAACTGTATGAATGTAATTGCAAGTGAATTGGAAGTGTGGCTTCATTCACTATGCATTTTACCTGAAAATTTGATTAATTTCTCACCTTTTTCATGGGAAGATATGGATAACAATTATGCACATAGCTTCCATTGTATAGTAGCGATTACTTTGCTTTTACTGTTGAAATTGTTTACCTGTATGCTCTTACGACCATATCTTATTACAAAAAAAAAAACTGAGACCTTTTAGGATTCTCTCATGCTTCAAGCTGAACCCGTTTGAGCATCTCAACCTATCTTTCGATTCTTCCACGGATGATGTTAAAAGACAGTACAGAAAGGTATTCTTTAGCCCTGTCACGTACACTACGAAGACATTTGCTTTTCTTCTTAATTGTCTTTTCTAGTGGGAAGGAACGAGAGGAAACAGGGTTTGTGCTTTTCTTAATCCATTATCTTGATTCTTGACCGAACCTGCATATGTATCAGTTGGTAGACCCACTTAACCTCACCATTTGGCACTTTAAGTACGGTTAGACATGGATTTAGAGAAGAGAACTCATTTGAAATAGTTAAAACCATTATGTCAGCTCCACCAGATACTGTTTGACACTTGTTTTTGAGCTCGAAGAGCAAGTCCTTGTTCCAGCTTCTGTTGATTTATTATAAAAACGATACGATATATATGCAATTTCCCACGTTCTCTATTACACTATGGATAGCGAAATTGTTTTTGTCCTGTATGTCAGTGGTTTTATTTTAATGTCTGGGTTTCCATGTGCAGGTATCAAGTTGGAGCCGGTCAAGAAAGGCTGATCTCTCTGACTCTTCTTTTGCTGTTGTTGCCACTGATACATTTGTCTTTTGGAGTATAATCTCACTCTTGTGTCTGTGTTCCTCTTTGTACATCAGTAACTTTGTGTCTTTCAAATTACATCAGAAACAAATTTACCTCATAAAAGACCAAGAAAATAGCATGTTCTCTTCATAGATTTCTTTGACACAACCATAATGGTACAGACCCCCACACCTTTGGGGTAAAAAATCTCTGCTATTTACAGCACCATATCCAAAAGAACAAAAAAAGAAAGAATAAAAATTACAACTTAGATATCTCAAAGTGGCTTAATATTTGTTTTCGTGTGATATATAATGTGACAACAACGTACAAGGCAGCGCTTGAAGTACCACTAAAAGTGGTTTATTTGTTTCAAGCCTCCCAAGGATTGTTTAGCCTTGCCCTCTTCTTAATCCTGAGTGATTTTTGCTCTTCAACCCACCTGGGTGGGTAATACACATCCGGTCCAAAAATTTACTCTATTTTTCTCATGCCACTTTGCTTGCAGGCGAGAGAAAGCACCAAAACTTTTTCCTGAAAAGACATACGCAGAAGCAGATTAGAAATGAGAACTTGTTCCTACTTTTTAATGTTCATTAGAGAGAAAATTAAGAGAAACACCAACTCAATCAACTCAATGCAATTCCACATGACTTCTTAAAAACAAAAATAGACTGATAAGATCAGGAAGCACATTTCAAGGCAGAAATTCAATATTGCTTCTTATGATTAATGATCAGGGTGCAAAGTCAAGCCAATGTAGACAGATACCTTAACTACATATACACGCTTTTCTTTAGCATATTACTGAGAAAACCGAGTAACCATAACAATTGATGATGGTGTAGAACTACACTATAGATTTCTAGTAGTTATAATATGAGGGCTTGATTGATCTTAGAACAATAAACTCTATTCCACTTACTCTCAACGAAAAATATAACAAAACAATGCAGCAGACAAGAGCACAGAATCTTTTTCATGGCAGATTTGTATAGTCCAAAATGATTTTTCTGTCTTCATGATCAGAAAGCAATATAAAACCTTTAAAAACAAACAAGAGTAATTCCCTTAGATAGCATCTTTTAGTTTGTTTGTCACAAAAATAGCTTTTAAGGAAAAAAATGACCAAAATGTTTTTTTAGAAGCTAAAAAATTCATTTATATGCATTTATACCCCTAGGGTTAACTAATTTGGACTTTAGGGTTTAGAGTTAAGGGGTGGGTTTGGGGTTAGGGTTTCAAATTTCAAAAAATAAAATAAAAAAATCAAAATTTCAAATAAAAAAAGTCTATTTTGGTCATTTTATTTTTTGAGGGTTATTTTTGTGACAAAAACTTAAAAATGGCTATTTAAGAGAATTGCCCAACAAACAAACTGCTTTTCTTTAGCATTTCACTGATAAATAACAAACCAGAGTCTAATGATTGATTTTGAAAAAAATATAACTCTAATCTTATCACCACAGCTAGAGTTCTGCTGATAACCAATGTTTCTAACAAGCCCTAAATTATAACCTATCAACCAATCAACAGTAAACTTCCTAACCAATCCACACAGTCCTATCACAATTCCCTAAAAAGAACGAAGCTTTGAGAAACACTTACCGGCAAAACTTAATCTCTGAAAATCACCGAGTCTGCAATGGCCAACAACGGCTTCAAGCAATCAGGAGTAAACTTGCGTGCAAAAAGATAAGAGCTCGAGTGGCTCGATCTCCTGAGTCTCTTGATCAACTCGGGCACCACTTCCTTGGGTTTATAAGTATAAGGATGTCCTTTCACAGTACCAGTCCAGTTAACCTGGGTCAAGGTATATCCAGTACACCCATCCGGATCCTTCATGTTCAACAGCGTGGGAAAATAATGCTCCTCGGGGTAACAAGCATCTGAACGATAACACGGGAGCTTAAACTTCCTCCACAAGACACGATCTTTGATAGTCAACAAAGCATGTCTCCTCGTCATAACAAAGAACTGCGAACCAACTCGGAACTTCTCAAAGGGAACCTCAGGCAACATAGCGTATCTCCCGCGAGCGTTGTACCGTTTCCAAAGCCTCGGTTCGTCGGAGATTAGCTCGATGAAGCTCCGGTACAAGACCCGGATACCCCTCGGACTCGGATCCGGGTCGGACTTATCGAATGTTGACGATTCGAAGAGGGAGCTGTAGACGTAGTTGAAGGAGTGCAGAGGGACGCAGTACTGAGATAACACGGCGAAGTAAGTGTTGGCGGGGTCGTCGAGGAAGGCGGTGGCGAAGAGACGCCGCGTCGCGGAGATGAGAGTCGGGGAGGCGCGTGCGGTTCGTTTCGCGTTTGCGATGAATGCGTTGGCAAAGACTGAGCCTTTATTGGGTCTTGTGATGTTCACGAAGGGATCCGCGTGGACGTAGACGTTGTAGAGAGATTTGGGGTGGTGGGAGAAGAATCGATCCCAGATCGGCGCGAAGTGGAGGTCGGAGTTTGTGAGGAAGAGGAAAGCGATCTTGAGCTTGGGGTTTGGGTAGCCGGAGGAGAGATGGGAGAGGGAGGTTGAGGCCGCGGCGGAGGCGAAGAGGGTTTGGTCGGAGATCTCGTCGGAGATTGGGATGAGGGATTCGGTGGGTGGAGATGGGAAGACATGTGGAGCGATGAAGATGAAGAAGATGATGGGGAGAGAGAGGAGGAGGGAGAAGGAGAGGACGAACTGCTTCGAGTACATTGAGAAAAAAAATCGAAAAGTTCTAAATCTGAAACCCTAGAAATCCTCCTCCATGGATTGAGCAGATGGATTGAAGAAAGATGATCTCTTTTCGCAACGATGATCGTTCCAACCTCAAACACTAGAGACCCTTTGATCGAGATCACGATTTGTTCCTCCTCTAGGAACGAAATCGCAGTAGGAAGACGATGAAGAAACCTTTTTTTCCCTCCAGACTTTTTGAGGGAAAGCAAGCAGATTGAATTGGTTTCAAAGATATCTTCAGATTTCAATAGTGAAAAAAACTATGGATCTCTCACAGTAAGTGGTGGTGATGATGATAATATAGACGATTGAGAGAGAGAGAGAGACCGATTTGTTGTTCAATCTTCTTTTGTTTTTGTTGCGTTGTAATTGACGCGAAAAATAGTTTTTTTTTATGAAACGGAGGGGTATTTTTGTCAATTATAAACCGACAAGCGTAACCCCTGACGTCGTTAAGTGTTTGTTTATTAGATCGAGGGGTGAGTTAACGGCGTTACGCTGTGGTTCTGTCGATGATTTCCATCGGTCGATGATGATGTCGGAATGTTATTTTCCTCTATTTGTTGTGAATGAAGTGAATTGATTTAAACAAATAAAATTAAATACTGAAAATGTTGTATCTAATATCGGTAGGTCCAACTGATCTTGTTACTTGTAGCAGGTCTGCACTATTTTGCTTGCTGGGATGTTTCTTTTTTACAAATTCAAAAACACTTACGACGGGTCTTACAGAATGAGCCCTGGGTATTCCTTGACCCGGTCCAACAGAAGTGGGCAGAGTTGCAACAGTTATCTTATACAAGAAGGGCCCATTTAACTTTTCTTTTCTAAAAAAGCACAAATTTAATTTGTTTTACTAAACTGAACACATTAAAATTTCGAAATTTCTTCTATAATATTGTTTTAAAAAAGGACCCAATTTTGTATGTTTGTTTTAGGGCTCTTCAGAGTGACTGGGCCTATATGTCCAGAGCTAATACCAAATAGTGGGGACCCCTGACTCTTTCTTCCTCATGGTTACACTATTTGTTGAGATAGTTTTAATTTACTTGTTAACGGAGTAATATACAAGGTTAACTTAAAATTTTATTTATATAATTTTAATAGATTTTTTATATTATGTAGCGTATTAAAATTCTTATATCAAAGTGTTCTTTGAACACTTTCAGAATATTAGATAGTGGCTAAAAGTCTAATTTCAGATTTTCATATTGTAAAGAAGCAGATCTACCACAAATGCTAGTTGTTGTTATTAGCATTTTCAAAACCATGTTACAGATAAAATTATAAATATGCTTAAATAGTAATGAAACACAACTTGATTTTTTAAGAATATTATTTTAGAATATCAACCAATTAAATTTCCCGCGGTTAATAGATTATAGCTAAATTTTGTAGCTTGATTTGGCAAATGGTATTAGGGTAATCATTAAATCATAAATGTTGTTACAACATTTTTTAAAAAATAATAAATTATACTTGTTACTGTTTTCAAAATAACATTTAAACTAATTCTATATTGTAAACACCTGTAATTTTTTTACATTTCTTGTATTAAATTATGCTGATAATATTTTAAACTTATATTTTAAAATATATAAAACCAATATGTATTAATTATATTTTGAGTTGTGACTTATAATATAAAATAATAAATTTTAAATCATAGAAAGTAAATCTTAATATTTTTCAGTGCATTTATTAAAATAGAAATACATAAAATTGTTGATGTAATTATCAAATTAATCTATTCTCTTTGATTTCTTAGCTAAATTTCCATTTTTCTATTTATAAATTTATCATTTTCCAATAGAAGAAGAGATGAATAAAAACAAAATCAATTCTTAAAGTGAAAAGGAAAAAATAAAAATATAAAAAGTGCTCCACTCCACATAAGACCTCGAACATAAGCAAATCCAATTAGCCTTCTTTGAACAAACACTCCGTCTCCTTCTCCTCTCCGCCGTTAAAGCCTCGCGAGTTTCCTTCTCTCCCTATTAGGGTTTTCTTAACAAGGGAGAAAAAGATGTTCAGAAGAGGACCTTCGAGTAAGAGCGACAACACCAAGTTCTATGAGATCCTTGGCGTTCCTAAGACCGCTTCACCCGAAGATCTCAAGAAGGCTTACAAGAAAGCCGCCATCAAAAACCATCCCGACAAGGGTGGAGATCCTGAGAAGGTTTCAATCTTAGATCCCCCCCTTCTTTATTGGCTTAGATTCAATTGAATTGAATTTGTTTCCTTTGAGAAAGCTAGTTCCTTTATTGTTTGATTTGGGTTCTCTGATCGATAGAGGTCGCATAAGCTCATGGGTCTTCGTTAAATATATCTACAAGTCCGGTTTGATCTGAAAGTTTCCAGCTTTAGGTCTTTGAAGCTTGCTAGGGGTGATAGCTACTTGGATACTGCACTTGATGATTCTTGAATTTGATCTATCTTTAGAGATTATAAGTGTTAAGAGACTGTAGAATCTATTGGTTTGGAGGTTATGACGTGCATAGGTTTGTCTTTGGGGAGCCTGTAGACTTAACGGTACTTTACATGTCTATCTGCAGTTCAAGGAGGTAGGTGAGGCTTATGGAGTTTTGAGTGATCCAGAGAAGCGTGAGATCTACGATCAATATGGAGAGGATGCACTCAAGGAGGGAATGGGTGGTGGAGGCGGTGGACACGACCCTTTTGATATTTTCTCGTCCTTCTTTGGTGGTGGTGGAAGCCCATTCGGAGGTTAATCTCTTTGACAGTACCTTTGCATTTTCTCATCTCCCTCTTGCTGTTAACATTCGGATAAAATGGTAAAGCTTTAAGTTTTTTTTTTTTTTTGGTAATTAGGTGGCAGCAGCCGTGGAAGGAGGCAGAGGCGTGGTGAGGATGTTGTTCACCCTCTGAAGGTTTCACTAGAGGACCTTTATCTTGGAACAACAAAAAAGCTCTCACTTTCTAGGAAGGCTCTCTGCTCAAAGTGCAACGGGTTAGTAGTACTTTCGAAACTTTTGTTTTTGAATATCCAAGATACTTTTAAAGAGCTCTGCACTGACATTAGTTGATTTATGATGGCAGAAAGGGTTCAAAGTCTGGAGCTTCAACGAAATGCAGTGGTTGTCAAGGAAAGGGAATGAAGGTCTCGATCAGGCAGATTGGACCTGGAATGATTCAGCAGATGCAGCATGCTTGTCATGATTGCAATGGTACAGGAGAGACCATCAATGATCGTGACAGGTGTGCACAATGCAAAGGAGAGAAAGTTGTCTCCGAGAAGAAGGTGCTTGAAGTAGCTGTTGAAAAGGGAATGCAACACAGTCGGAAGATCACATTCCGTGGACAAGCTGATGAAGCGGTTCGTGATACTCATCTTGTCGCTTCTTTTAATCATCATTACGTTACCCGTCTATTAAAACTTTCTACTTTCTTTTGTATTTTTGAAAACAGCCTGATACCGTCACTGGAGATATAGTGTTCGTCGTTCAGCAGAAGGAGCACCCAAAATTCAAGAGAAAGGGAGATGATCTCTTTGTGGAGCACACTCTCTCTCTGACAGAAGCTCTCTGTGGGTTCCAGTTTGTCTTGACCCATTTGGACAAAAGGCAGCTTCTCATCAAATCCAGTCCTGGGGAGGTTGTGAAGCCAGGTACATACTTCAATCATGATCCCTATCGTTGTTACTATTTCTACAAGCTTTTCTCCTTACCGTGGTGTGTGTTTGGTTGTTGATAGATTCATACAGGGCGATAAGCGACGAAGGTATGCCGATGCACCAAAAGCCCTTCATGAAGGGTAAGCTTTACATCCACTTCACGGTTGAGTTCCCGGAATCGCTGAGCTCAGTTCAGACAAAGGCCGTTGAAGCTGTCTTACCAAAGCCGACAAAGGCAGCTCTGAGCGACATGGAGATAGACGAGTGCGAAGAAACGACGCTGCACGATGTGAACATTGAGAATGAGATGAAAAGGAAGGCTCAAGCTCAAAGAGAGGCTTATGATGACGATGATGAAGAAGAAGGCCCAGGCGGTGGTCATGGTGTTCAATGTGCTCAGCAGTGATCTACATGTTATCCAACATTTGCGTTTTTTTTAAACAATTTTCTTTATTATTTTTGGATCTTTTTATAGACTTTGTCCAAATTCTTGTTTCAGTTTTGTTTTATTTTCTTGAATAAACTTTTCCAGTTCTTCAGATTTTGTTCTCCACCAGCAGGCAGCAATTAATGTGCAAAATCAAGAGAATTTCACCAAAATAATTTCTAGCTATAGTTTATAATGCTTTATATATCATAAGTTGTGTAGGGTTGCTGATGAAGCTTTATAACAAGAAACAAGACTAGGACAATGCTTACCACTCTGTTAGCTATTATTACAACATCTAGAATTGTCTGAAACGGGCAACGTAATCTCAACTTCGACCATTCGACCTCAGTTCAATTCACAGACGATAACTACTATTTATGATGCAACATCGATCTTCTTCTGTAGATATCGGTATACATGTGTTATTGAGAAGGAAGGTGGCTCGTACCTAGATTTTATACAGAGTCGAGCCACGGCTAGAACTTTCTGGAGTTCTCTAGAGTTGTAGCTGTTACCGAGATCTGGATCAATCATCTTATCAATGGAGTTTGCAATGCAAGAGTGTTGTACCCATTCGATCAAGTCTTCGCCTTGTCTGTCTGATGATTGTCCTGTGATCAGTTCCAACATCAATACTCCTAGCTGGAATATCACGTTTCCACATTCCTCATCCGCACATGATCCTATACGTCAGTTTTCAAAACCGTGAATAAAGCGAAAAAGGACACTGATCTTGGAAAGCGGAAGAAGATTTAGTTTTTACCTTCGGAGCAAGCATCATTGGTTGTTTTGGGATGGCTTTGTGTGTGTCTGTTGACTCGGATATCTGTAATCTGCGAGAGGAAGATTTCAGTTATTGAAAACCATTTTAATTTGTACTGAATTTTGTAATCATTGAACTTACTTTGGGGGTGAAGTTTTTATCCAGCATGATGTTACATGAGTTCACGGAAACATCATATATCTGTGCATCACTACTGCTGAAGATCAGCAAATATTCCTGCGGTTAAAGAGGCCATCATAATCATCTTCTGACTCTCTTTAGTAGTATAATCGGTATGTTAAATAAACAAGAATACACATTTAAAAAGCAACTTACTAATGCAGCTGCGACCCCAATGGCTATTTGGATGCGAGTCTTCCAGTTCAAAGGAGTCTTAAGCGGATCTATCAAGAAACAGACAGAAAATATAGTAAAAGGATTGAATATGTTATGATGACAAATGTTTTGAGGGGTTCTTTTACCATTGAGATGTTCTTTCAAGCTTCCATTTTCAATATTGTCATACACTAGCATCCTGACAAGCAGGAAAGCAAGAAGATTAAATGAAAAGCTAACAAACAAAAACATTGTTTTGGTAGATTTCAAGAAAGAAAGGGAACCTTTTGCGTCCGGTGCAAAACCCGCGAAGTGTGAGGAGATGGCGGTGACGTAAGCGTCCCAAGAGCTGCACTTCCTCATAAAACGTCTCACGTCCAAGATCAAGAGACTTGAGTTCTTTGACCAAAGCAACCTCACCACCTTTGAATTTGGCAGTGTATGCAGAACCGTGATAGTTGGTGTAAATAACCTTACGGAAACCTTCTGTTGCTTTCACGAGTTCCTTGTATCCGAATCTTCTGACAAACTCTATTCTACCTGCACACAATAGTAAGGTTGTATAAGTTGCTCCAGAAAGAAAACATAACATAGAGATCAAAAAAAAAAACTGAAATCGCAGCTCAACTTGAGTAGTTTAAGTCAAACTCTACTAACCAAACTAACCAAGTACAAGTTAAATAATACAATCTCACTAACAGATAAAATCAACTTCAAATTCTATTTGGTGTTAAAAGAATGAACTCACACAAGTAATAAGATTGCCTCACACACATAGAACTCAAACCAAGTCACTCAAAATGATTCGTGAAGCTGAGAAACAGCCAAATCTATGGAACAGATTGAAATCTCCACGAAACAATTGAAATACATTAGAAACAGAGTATCAGCAAATCGTAGTTTTATGAAGAATTGCCCAGCGTCAACTCCACTAAAGCCTTTCACCAACTTAGGCAACAACTTATACACTATGACATCTGAGTAGAATTGAATTTTGATACACACTACAACGAAAGTGAGAATCTAATCCAGAATAGTGGAATCTACTATACAATATACAATCTGAACACAGAAGATCATTATTATTGGAGGCGCATCTAGTGTAAATCTAAAAGCTGGAAGATGAAGACAAAAAAGATCCAGGAAAGGAAGTGAAATTGTGGCTCACCGGAGCTAGTACGGCGGAGCCAGGCGAGAAGAAGGAAACGGATTCTGCGGCTCAGGCGAGGTCGATCGTCCATGGTTCTTCACTGAGCTAAGCTTCTCTCTCTCTATCTATGTAGAGAAGATTGGATCTGATGCTTTTCTTGGAAGTTTTGGGAGTGTCAACCGTACGTCAACGTGAGCTGTAAATCTCTCATCTTCCTTTTTTTCTTTTTTTGCTTTCCCACCATCTTTAATCATAACGGTTTTCATTAGTGTTAGTTAATCAGTAAAGTAATTAGTTACTTTTTACTGCACCTTCTTTGTTTTTTTGTTTGTTAAAAAAAAAGAAACTTAAAAATTTAGATTACAAAAAGTTAATTTTAATGGACCGGATTAAAAATGTTTCACGCGCACTACGTTTATACACGCCACAGATCCGACCCGGCAGCCCAATTAAAGACCCAGATTCCACTGGATATCCAAATTGTGTATCGCTCTTCTTCTTCTCCGCCTCTCATCGGCCTTTCTTCTGCTTCTTCTTCTTCCGCTTGAGTGGTGGCTGCTTCTGGTACGTTAAACTCTCAAACTCCAAAGTTATTCCGGTCTTCTCTGTGATTCTTGGCTTGATTCCTTAACTGTAAATGAGATCGAATCAATTCTGTTCCCCCTTTGAGAGATTTGATTTTCGGTTGTGCCCGTTAAGTGATTTATTTAATATATTTCTAAGCAATCATTCATATGAATCGAAGAATTTTTAAGATTGTTGATGAGCTGTAAAAGATCTTTTGGTCGAAGTTATAAACTTTACCGTGTAATCTTCCATCATTTTTTTTTGCCGGGAGCTGGGTTCTTGTTATAGTTCAAGTTTAAGTGTAAGCATGTTGGAGCAAGTCTCTGCTGCCATTTGTGGGTTGCTTTCTTGACTGCTTCTGTTGCAGTGAGAGACGTCATAGAAAGAATGTGGCTTTCTCATGGATGAATGATCGTGCGAGGTTCCTTTTGATTACTAGTTAAGCTTTGTGAAGGCATTATCATGTTAGCGTCTCTAGTCATGACTAACTCCTTTGCTTTGAGATACCCTTTTTATGCCATGAGTGGTTGTGGTTTTGTTTCGCAAGATGATGTACAGTATGTATAATCCGCTTTGCATTGGTACATAAGGTTGAAGCTTTAGCTGGAATGGTTGGTGGCTACATTTTTAGAATTGTATTTCTCTGCTAAGTAATCTTTTTTTAGATGTCCTTATCTTTTAGTTTGTGTCCGAGATTGCACAACTTCACGCTATGCATGCCATGCAATGAACCTGAGATTTCATTTTGAGTGGTTAAATTTGTGTTGGTCAGGTTTTGCGAGAAAGTGAAAAATGAGAAGACAGGGAAACTTTGCGGACTCGCCTGCTAGTGGATATGGAGGTGGGCAGCAGATACAGAATGCACATTCTGATTTCCAAGGTCAGTTAGAGGCGTTCACGCCTGAGAGGGACCAACCATCGCAACCAGAGGGTCAATGGAGATGGGAAAGAGATGGTCCCCCGAATATGTCAAGGCCTGTGTCAACTGCTGTTTACAATGAAAGTAAGTCTCTTTACCTTAGCGTTGTATGGAAAGAGAAAGTAGTATCATGCGATGGTATATTATTGTTTGGAAGTTTTGGTGAAGTCTAACATCTCTATGTAAGTTGATGCACTGTATGTATCAAGCAATGCTCATATACAACAGTTTTTTGTATAAACTGTTACTTTAGTGGGTTAGTTCTTCAATGAATTTCATGTAAGATGAGAGGAATAGTAGTTGCATATAAGTTTTGACAGAGATATATGAGGAAAGACGACATTATATGTTTTCTTTTTTGTAGTTCCTGCATCGAGTGTATCTCAAGCTTTAGGTTTATCTCTTGATTCCAGCGTTGTGTTCATGCAGGTCAAGGCGTTGATTCATCAAGAATGTATTACCGTGGCCAAATGGATCCAAAATCAGGAATGGAGACACAAGGCAGCGGGCCAAGAGCTCAACCACAGCACCAAGAAAACCCGAAGCCTGTTTATGAGAATAACCGTGGGATGCAGACCTTTGAAGGCCTTGAACAGAAGTTCATGGATGATGTAACAAGCCTAGCAAAAGATCAAATTGGAGCAGAGGATGCAGAGATTGCCAGACATCGAGAGGTTAGCAACAAAATTGGAAAGCTCTGTTACTGAGATACTCTAATTTTGGTTTTAGTTTGTTGACCTCAAGTCTTTTAAACTCTCTGTATACAGAAAATAAACACCATTAATACCCGGTACGAAGAACAGTTAGCTGCACTGAGATCACGTCACGCAGGTAAAAGAGAAGAGATCATGAGGACAGAATCACAAGCTAGGCAGCAACAATACAAGCAGCAAACACCTGGGATGATGGATCAGTACCATCCAAACGCTGTTGGTGCGGCCAGTCTAAGACCATCTGGTCATCCCCAGGGTTACATCGGCAATGCTCAAGATCCAGTGGATGCACCATCCAGATCCTATGGATCAGATCGGTTTGAAGCATATGGAGAGAGAGCTAGGTTTCAGGGCGGAGACAGGGATCATGGATTCGAGTCTAGGGGTCAGTATCCTGGTGGGACAGTGTCACGGTTCTACTGATGTAATATACATGTTGTGTTACTATGTTTTTTTGGATTATAGATCAGTTAAGCTTTTTCAGACTATCCAGACTTTGAAATTGAATACGATGGCCTTGTTGCTTCATAAGTTGTCTTTTTAACCTTCTTGAAAGACACATCATATGATAGTAATGATATCACCTAAAAAGCTTGCATACAGTTAGATCAGGTAAAGTTACTTTATTGATTCTTTGTCAAGTGTATTATAAGTTTATTATTCAATACAGTATGAGTTATTTTGGGTGATACATGACTCAACATGCAATTCAATGTAATCAAATCTATGATTCAAAGCCGTAAACATCGCTGTAAGTCTTTTATTAATTTTCATATTTGAACCGTTTAAAACATTTACACTAATTATTTTCTTATGTACTTCCTAATTAAAATTAGGAACTGAGATTATTATACAGAATTATTAATTTAACAGCGAATAAAACTTGAAAATATTAATATAAATAATTCAACAATCTGCGATTTGTTTAATTAGCAACAATAATATACAATTTTGTAAAATAAAAATTACCATATAAAATTTCCCTCCTTCACGACACAAAAATAAAATAAAAATATCTCTTTATCTGTCGTGCGTGCGTGCGTTGCGTTGGTAGATGGTGATTGTCTGAAGAAAATATCGGTCCTCCTCTCCACATCTCTCTCTCTCTCTCTGTGAATCTTACATCCTGTGCGGAGGAACAATGAGCGTGGCATCATCGTCCGAGGAATCTCCCGATTCAGCTCAGCGGATCGATTCGTTCAACGGCCAGCAGAGTGTCTATTTCGTCCCCTTCAGGTATCTCTCGCTCTCGACATCGTATTCTTTCCTTCTGATTGGAATATTTGGCGAATCTGAATCGCATCCCAGTAACTGGGGAGTTTCATTCGAATGAGGGTTGGATTTTTAAAATTGATTTGATCTCTTAGAGATTTTGAAACTCATACACAGTATTCAAAATTGATTTGACAGCAGATTAGAATGAGAGTCAATCAAAGATTCATTCCAGATTTATGTACACAAGAACACTCTCTAATGGTAGTATTAGAGAAACATTTATATTTTGAGCTTTTGAATATTCTCAGGTGGTGGAAAGATGCTCAAGAGTCAATGCCTTGTGAATCTGTTGAAAAAAGAGAGATCTTGTATTCAGCAGTGACTACCGGGTCGTCTTATGGAGGCCCAATGAAGTTGATTAACAACATCTTTAACTCTGATATCTTGTTTGATCTGAGGAGAGATGGTGATGCATTACAGAGTGGTGAAACGGGTGAAGCAAGCGTCTCAGGCAGAGACTTTGCTTTAGTCTCTAGTGATATGTGGCTGCAGGCGCTCAAATGGTAAGGGTGTTGTTTCCTCTTTACATACCTAAAATGGTTTCCTCTAGAATGACTTGATTCAATCTGTTGAAATCCTTTGTTACTTCTTTGCTCCCAGGCACCATGATGATAAAAATAATGAGAAAGGCGTAAAAAGTTTCTCGACTGGAAGCGTTGACAGAGGTGATGTTTATCCAGTACAACTCAGGCTCTCCGTCTTGCAGGAAACCAATTCTTTGGCGGTTAAAATTTGCAAAAAGGTATCTTCAAGCTTACAGCCTTCTTTATTTGCCTAATCTAGTGCCTTAATGGCGCCACATTTTCTTGCTTCTATAGAAGTGCAGTGATCCACATTTTTCATTGGAACTTGGTTTCCTCAGAACTAAAGTTCCATTATTGAATTCCTCTATGAGACATTGCATAACTATAGGTCAGGAGAATCTACTTTCTATCTGCTGAATTTCTTATCTACACAATATACTTCTAAACTTGAAACTTCATCTCCATTGATGATTCATGCTTGAACCATATTAGAACCCATTTAGTTTCGTGTTCCATATATTTTTCTGGTTTCTTATCTTATATTTTTCCGCCTGCAGGACAATTCAGTTGAGTGCTTCAGACGAGCATGCAAGATATTCAGTTTGGATTCGGAGCAGGTAATGTGTTCCATTTATGATCTTTTTGCCTACTATGAACACGATATGCATGTCTGTTTATGCTTATATGGCGAAGGCAATATTTCTGATATTTATTCATGCAATTACAAATTATACGTGTACCTTTGGTTCTGTAGCTGCGCATTTGGGATATTTCTGGGCAAACAACCTTGTTTTTCGAAAGTGATCTGAACAATTCCAAGGATTGCCAACAACAAAGAGATCAAGAAGTAAGTTAGACGCCTTTCCTTTTCCTTTTTTTTTTCCTTTCATACTTTCTTGATGCGGTATTTTTTATTCATCATTACTTTTGGCCCAACAGATGCTCTTAGAGCTGCAGATTTATGGGTTATCAGACTCCATCAAATTGAAGGAATCGAAAAAAGAAGATGGTTCCACACAGCAAACCAACGGAATTACCAATGGCATTAATGGTGGCACACCGTTCAGATTTGGACGGAGTCATTCTTTAAGCTTTTTGGGAAAAGCTGGAGAAGCCGGAACTTTGGGGCTGACAGGCTTGCAGAATCTTGGAAATACTTGTTTCATGAACAGCTCCCTTCAGTGCTTGGCTCATACACCAAAGCTTGTTGACTTCTTTCTTGGAGAGTACATCAGAGAAATAAATCTGGAGAACCCATTGGGAATGAAAGTATGCCAATCTATGGTTCTTTGTATATAAATATGTGCCGTGGCTGATAAATATATACTTTTGCTTCTTGGTTAGCCTCACCGATCATATTTTCGTCTGGCAGGGTGAGATCGCGTTAGCTTTTGGTGACTTGTTAAGGAGTTTGTGGGCTCCAGGTGCATCAACAGTGGCCCCAAGGACATTTAAAGCAAAACTCGGCCGATTTGCTCCTCAATTTAGTGGCTTTAATCAGCATGATTCGCAGGTCAGCGAAAACCCTTCAGTTTATAGAATCTGAATTAAGTGAGCCTTCCTGATGTTTCTTCTTGTCCCTCAGCACTAAAACTGCATATTGGATATTCCATTCATGTGTTTAGGGTTTCTGATTTGGTTGCAGGAACTTCTAGCTTTCTTGCTGGATGGTCTTCACGAGGACTTAAACCGTGTAAAGAACAAGCCTTATGTGGAAGCAAAAGATGGAGATGGCCGTCCAGATGAAGAAGTGGCTGATGAATATTGGCGAAATCATGTGGCTCGGAATGATTCAATAATCGTTGATGTGTGCCAAGTAAATATCTTCAGGTTCCCAAATTGTTTATCTACCTCTGCCAGCAATCACGCTAAGGATTGGTTTGACTGCACGTTAGGAAACTTCAGTTTGTTTGAATTCAGCTTGAAAAATATTGGATGGCTCAATATGTGTAGTATTTTTAGGTTTCACGTTTCATTTGATCTAAGCTGCATATGTTTGAAAATTCTTCCATCAGGTTGGCAGTATAATTTTATCCTCTTGAATGGGATCATATTACCCTGTTGTTAACTTTGTCAAGTTATTAGATTGTTCTCTCTACACAATTTCTTTGATGAATTGCTTTGTGTTCAATATGGTCTGACTATGTCATGAACTTTTAACATCCTGGATATCCTCATCTTCTTTGATTCAGTGCATTTGCTAAGAAAATATCCTGACATTGATATGCATTTCTGATTGTAGGGCCAGTACAAGTCAACATTAGTTTGTCCTATTTGCAAAAAGGTTTCTGTTATGTTTGATCCGTTCATGTACCTATCGCTACCTTTGCCGTGCACGTCAATGCGAACAATGGATTTAACAGTCATGAGTGCCGATGGAGGTAGTCTGCCTGTCTCAGTGACTGTCAACGTTCCTAAGTTTGGAAAATTTGAAGATCTTCAGAAAGCTCTTGTCACTGCCTGCTCTTTGCCAGAGGATGAGACTTTACTGGTTACTGAGGTATATTTCTATATCATATGCTATGTTTGACATCTTGGGTCTTATTTTTGTGGTTAGGCAGATCATTTGTAATTTCTTTTCATTCGGTTCTTTACTTTTATAGGTGTACAACAATCGGATTCTTCGCGTCCTGGAGGATCCTACTGATTCATTATCCTTGATCAGAGATGGTGACAAACTTGTCGTGTATCGGTTAAAGAAAGATGCAAACGATTCTCCTTTGATTGTATTTATGCATCAGAAGCAGGAAGAGTAAGTTTGCCTAGTATTCAAATGCTAAGGTTCTTATCAAGGCAAACTAGTTAGACATTATCTGTTCGTTCATGTGTGTGACAACGTAAATTTAAACTTCATTACATGCGCTTTCCCCAGCAACCAATATCTATAGCTTTTTCCTTTGTATAAATGCATCTCTAACATGCTTTTGTTCAATTGATAAGTGGTACTGCAGTTTCAAATTTATGTCTTGGGGGTACCAAATATATAACCGTTTCAATGTTATTTCAGGCAGTTTATCTGTGGAAAATCAAGCCCAACTTGGAAGGCATTCGGAATCCCCTTGGTCTCGAGGCTTTGTGATGTCGAGAACGGATTTGATGTTGAGAACATGTACCTTAAGTTGCTTAGTTCATTTAAGATGCCTACTGAAGTCTTCACAGAGAATCTTGAAAATCCTACCGAAGAAGAAGCAACTGATAAAGCAGGTACAGATGGTACTACTTCAGTTGAGGGTAAAAGTTCCACTGATGTGAAGGAGACTACTGAGTCTCTTCCAGACCCTGTGTTGAGGCTTTACCTAACCGACGACAGAGGAGGCTCAATAGAATGTGAGATATTGAAAGAAAAGCCTGTAAATATTAAATCCAAGCGGTTGAATGTGCTTGCACGTTGGCCAGTAAAAGAGCTAGACGTTTATGATACTTGCCTTCTGAGCTCCTTACCTGAGGTTTCCAAATTTGGAACTAAGAGACCCCAGGAATCCGTCTCGCTTTACAAGTGCCTTGAAGCATTCTTGACGGAGGAGCCTCTTGGTCCTGATGACATGTGGTGAGTTGTGGATCAAAACCATCCTTTTGACAATCGCGCACCTATTGCAGTTGATTTAGATGATTCTTTTTATTTCTTTTAGATATCCAAGTAGCTGATATGAGTCATAATGGTTTTTAGGTATTGTCCTGGCTGTAAAGAACATCGACAAGCCATAAAAAAGTTGGATCTCTGGAGGTTGCCAGAGATACTGGTGATTCATCTGAAGAGGTTTTCTTATAGCCGGTTTATGAAGAACAAGCTGGAGGCCTTTGTGGACTTTCCGATTGATGGTCTTGATCTGTCTAGCTACATCTCATACAATAATGGTCAGACGACTTATCGCTACATGCTCTATGCGATTAGCAATCACTATGGGGGTATGGGAGGTGGTCATTACACTGCATATGTCCACGTAAGTGATAAAGCTGCAATGGGTTGTGTCCATCCGACTTTTGAATCTCTTAACTCATTTGATTCATCTTCTGTTCTTTTGCAGCATGGGAGTGATCGATGGTACGACTTTGATGATAGCCATGTCAACCAGATCGGCCAAGAAAAGATCAAGACTTCGGCTGCTTACGTTCTGTTCTATAAACGTTTAGTAGAAGAAGAATGAACCAGAAGGTGAAAAGGAAAAGAAAGAGGTATGTGCAGTTTTAGGGAAGCTTATTCATCATTGGCTTGATTCTCATTCAGTACATGATCAAGGTCAAAGAAGCTGTGTTGAAGCTTTGCATACAAAAGAGAAAGAAGAAGAGCAAAAGCCCGAGAGGACATGTTTTGGGGAATTCATTTTTATTTTATACGAAAGTTGGTGTCTGATTATTATTTCATTAAACTATATATTCAATTTAGAGTAGGAAGAATAGAGAAAGGCCTTTGAACAAAACCCTAAACCCTTGTGGGATTATCTTTCTAATTGCTTTGATAAGCATTGCGTTTAGAAATTGCCGTGTCTTGTGAATGCCATAACAACCTCACAGGCAACATCTACCATCAGTTGCTGCTATATTGTTACTTTATTGAAATCAAGAGTTTTACTACTGGCTAAGTATATAAACTCTTAACAATTACCATATATTCTCTATTTTCCCCCCTTTTTATAGCTCAACAAACAAGTTGTGTATAGCTGCCACAGTTTAAGGCAGAGAGAGGTATGATTGGGTTAAATGTTAACATTCTAAACTTTACACCTTCTATCAAAATGTTTTTTGAAAGCGAGATTCATTTAAAGAAGCTTCCACAGTAAAAAAATCTCTTTTACTGCGTTAGAGAGCTGTGCCATTACACGGCGACCGTTTCTTCTTCTTCTTCGAGTAAATCGCTTGTAGCCGGAAAATTCGCCGGAAGTGAATCAAGGGTTCGATTTCGCTTCTCTTCTTCTTTTATAAGTTAGAAGCATCTGCCTCGAGAAAGTAGTTTGCTGGATTCTGTTGATGTAGAACTGTTACCTGGGTTTATGCATGCTTCCAGTTCATCTGATCACGAGTCTTTGTTTAATTTCGATTTTTTTGTTCGCGTTTTAATGCAGCATTGTGCTCTTTCGGTAGTCGAATTCTCAAAACGAGGAAATGGTGAGTTGAAATTTCGTTCTCTCCAGAAAAAGAATCATGGCTCTGTTGTTTGAGTTTGTGGGCTGATAGAGATAGTAATCTCTCTGTTCTTTACTTGGAATTTTGCAGTCGGATATTAGAAAGTGGTTTGTGAAACCCCATGACAAGGGTAATAATGGAAATGCTTCAGGTGCGGCAGTGACGACTATAAAATCTGAGCAGGTGAGGTTTCTGCTCTCCTTGTGTAGTATGGTGTGTATTTTGGTAAGCCATTCTTGTATTAGTTGCATGAAACTTGAACACACATATTGTATGTGTCTTTTTTTGTCTTTACTTGTTATTCAGAGTGAGCTAGAGGCGACACAACTATGCTTAGTTTTTATTATAAACGTATATATGTTTGGTTTGTTTGCTGGCGTAAGTGTTAGTTCTGTTAAACACCTGGAGATGATTGGCAGACTAGTGAAGACTTGGAAACTGCTGCTAGGAAAAAAACGAGCAAGTATTTTGCTAAAGAAAAAGCAAAAGCTAAAGAGGTGGAAGCACTACCTGCCAAGAGGAAACTTGAGGCTGGTTTTGATGATCTAGCCAAGCCCCGTCCAAGAAAGGCTATCAAGGTTGTTGATGAAGATGATGATGATTTTGAGGTGCCTAGTTCAAGGAAGACTCGTGATAGCACTCCCAGCAAAAAACTAAAGTCTGAGTCAGGTAGAGGAATAGCAAGTAAAACTGTTGTTAATGACGAGGATGATGACGGTGAAGATGCCCAGGAAAAGGAAACTCCTCTTAAATCAGGCGGAAGAGGCCGTGGTGGTAGAGCTGCATCAGGGGGCTCAACTGGTGGAAGAGGAGGTAGAGGTGGAGGGCGAGGTGGGCTTATGAATTTTGGTGAAAGGAAAGACCCACCTCATAAAGGAGAAAAGGTATGTATGTACTTTACTTGACTGAATGCCTTGTCATAACTTGACTACTACCTGGGATATTCTTAACGTTTCACTGACCTACCTCTGCTTTCAGGAAGTTCCTGAAGGCAGCCCTGATTGCTTAGCTGGATTGACATTTGTAATTAGTGGAACACTTGATAGGTATTTCATTGTTTCATACTTCTCGCCTTTCCCAAGTTTATTTTTCGCGTTACTGTTACTTATGCCCTCTTGACAGTGCAGTTTAGAAAGAGAGGAAGCAGAAGATCTGATAAAGCGACATGGTGGTCGTGTCACAGGCTCTGTTAGCAGGAAAACGGTCTTTTTCACCCCTTATATTTTTTTTATTTTTTTTGTTGGATTGGAGATAATGGCAAAAAATTAAAATCTTGTTTGCAGACGTACCTTTTGTGTGATGAAGACATCGGTGGAAGGAAATCTGAAAAAGCTAAGGAGCTGGGGTGCGTGTTCACGTATTGCATAATTACAGTATAAGTTTGAGGTGTTTTTGGTCTTCAAACATCCTGACTTGTAATACTTTGTTCAGCACTAAGTTCCTTACAGAAGATGGCCTATTTGACATGATCCGTTCCTCTAAACCGGTAAAAAAGTCGCTACCTGAAAGGACAAACAAAGGCACTGAAAAAGTCAGTGCACAGCCGAAGATAAGTCCTCAGAAACAAGAGACAAGAGGTATGAACTGCACTTCTATAGAGCATGCATTTTGGGTATATGTGTCTTAAGTTTACTAAGCTTCTCCCCGACAATGCTCCTTTGGCTTCAGTAAATGCTTTAGCAATTTACTCAGTTGCCATTTCTTTTCAATATCAATCAATAGTAATCACAATCATTTCTAGGCAAGCCTTTAGCAAAAAGTTCGCCCAACAAGGTTCCTCTACATTCTTCCCCGGCAAAGGGAAAAAAGAAAATTATCCAGTATTCCTTGCCATGGACGGAAAAATATAGACCCAAGGTTCCGACTGAGATTGTTGGGAATCAGTCATTGGTATGTGTCGAGATTACTGTATGTTGTTTTTTGTTCAATGACATGAAAATGATGAATCCTTTATCAAATTGATTGCAGGTTACTCAGCTACACAACTGGCTGTCCCATTGGCATGATCAATTTGGCGGTACTGGAAGTAAAGGAAAGGGGAAGAAATATAATGATGCTGGTGTCAAGAAGACTGTACTTTTGAGCGGAACACCTGGTATTGGAAAGACAACATCAGCGAAGTTGGTTAGTCAGATGCTTGGTTTCCAGGCAGTTGAGGTTAGTTCATATTTGCTTCTATTCACTGGTAATTATCAGTTTCGTGCACATTCCTTGCTTGAAAGATATACTTTGTATATTATTTAGGTTAATGCTAGTGACAGTCGTGGAAAGGCGAACTCGAATATCGCCAAAGGAATTGGTGGGAGCAATGCAAATACTGTAAAAGAACTTGTCAATAACGAAGCCATAGCTTCTAACATTGATAGGTATATTGTTGTTTGTTTTTATTACTCCCAGTGTCGGTAACTAGTTCCAGATGCTTGTATTTGTTTCCCTGACATGGTGGAAAATTTGATCTTCAGGTCAAAGCACCCGAAGACTGTTCTAATCATGGATGAAGTAGATGGAATGTCTGCAGGCGACAGAGGAGGTGTTGCCGACCTTATTGCTAGCATCAAAATATCAAAGATTCCAATCATTTGCATTTGTAATGACCGCTACAGTCAGAAACTGAAGAGTTTAGTAAACTACTGTCTGCCCCTCAATTTCCGGAAGCCAACGAAACAGCAGGTTAGATTAAGATGATTGTACTTGTCCTTTCTGTAATTTCTTATGATATGTTATGCACAGGTTTTCAGCGATGGACCAATTGTGGTCGCGTTGGCATGTTTGTTTTGTACCATTATCGGTCCTAGAGCTCTTGATTATCTTCTTGTTTTGGCCATCAGATAGTTTTTCAGTAGTTGACAAGAAGTGCCCTGTTTATACTTAGAAGATAGGACTATTGTGAAAACACCTCAAACACCTTTCGCTTTTATCATTAAAGATGTCTGTTCTCTTATAAAACAAACTTGTTTTTCATTACAGATGGCAAAAAGGCTGACGCATATTGCAAAGGCAGAAGGCCTTGAAGTTAATGATGTAAGATTTTACTTTAACTAGATTATGTCAGTCATTGCTATAGCCAGTTCCACATAACCATACATATTCATTTGCTCGGGACTATTGTCTTTGCCAGCTATCATGTTCATGTCATGCTACTTTTACTAAAAACGCAAGTGAGAATAGAAGTATCGGATTTGGTATAAAGTGTATGTGTCAAGCAGTGTAAAGGGCAAACATTCTCATTTCTCTTTTCCTTTTAAAGCCTAGTTTTGCATTACTTGATCTCTTTGACATTATTTCTGGAATTCAAGTCCTTGGGAAATTGGATGCCAGTTTGATTCCTGTTTTATCTGTGTCCACTCGTCCTGCATTCTAATACTCAGCCTTTTTGCTTAATCTCATAAGCATTTTTGTGGTGGACGTATGTCCTACCAGCTTGTTCCCCTGCACATCATATATTTTTCCTTTTTCAGATTGCCCTGGAGGAACTCGCTGAGAGAGTGAACGGTGACATACGGCTGGCCCTGAATCAGCTCCAGTATATGAGCCTGTCGATGTCAGTCATCAAGTATGATGATATCAGGCAGCGCCTGCTAAGCAGTGCGAAGGATGAAGATATTTCCCCTTTCACAGCTGTTGACAAGTAATGTCTCATGTCATATTAGTTTTGTTTATCGGTGCACATAGTAGTGTATATTTAAGTGTTTGGCATTGCGGAATTCTCTGAAGTTAATCGTATAGCTGCTGTAATATCCCTTGTTCTGTAGTAGAAAGTTTGTTCTTTTTTTTGTCAGTTGAAAGAAAGTTTGTTCTTATTTCACCGTAGTTACTGTTAAATATTTCCTTTCAGGTTGTTTGGTTATAATGGTGGGAAGATGAAAATGGATGAACGGATTGACCTAAGCATGAGTGATTTTGATTTGGTTCCCCTTCTTATACAGGTCTATATTTTTGGATACTTGACTTGTGAGGTTATTTTTGTGATTTCCTGAACAGATTCCCACATGAGAATGTGTAGAAGTAGAATAACAATTTTGTACCTCACTTACCTTTAAATTTAAAGACAATTTGTTTTCTGTCCTTCTGGCAGGAAAACTATCTCAATTATAGGCCAAGTTCCGCCGGCAAAGATGAGGCGAAACGAATGGAGCTGCTTGCCCGGGCTGCTGAATCTATTGCAGATGGAGATATCATCAATGTGCAGATTCGGAGGCATAGGCAATGGCAACTCTCTCTATCCTGCTCTGTTGCATCTTCTATTCTTCCGTAAGTTGCTCCCTTCCACTTATTGAGAATAAGATTGATCTTAACCAACTTGCAATTATTATTTTCTCTCGCATGACGTTTGTGTTGCTGATGAACATCTCTTTTCCTCCCCTTTGTGTATCAATTTTGTTTCTATGCTTTCTAAAACCTATAGTTTCTTTTATGTTGCCATGTATGTGTCTTTTGTTACGGATAGAAGAATATGATGTGCTTTCTGATACTTGAGAACTAACGTATAGTTGTTTGTTTGAACAGAGCTTCGTTATTGCATGGATCAAGGGAGGTGCTCGATCAGGTACTGGTCTTTCAGTGAAGTTCATTACATAATATGGATGTAACCTGGACACTTCTGTTATCATTCAATGTGCCTCATCTTTCTAGATGCATATCCATATTCCATATGGCTCATTTTCTGCTTATAAGTTTCTGAGTCTGCAATCCACCACTCATATTGAAATTAGGGTTTCTAAAAAAGAATTAGATCCTTAGGGTTGTAATATTTGAGCATGATTACTATGGTGTATGGGTATGGTTATGGTATGGGCCTGTTTCTCCGTTTTGTAGCTCTGAAGCCTCCTACAATATGATAATATTAATAATGCATAGATGTGGACACAAATATTGAATGTAGGGAGAACGTAATTTCAATAGATTTGGTGGGTGGCTAGGCAAGAATTCTACTGCGGGAAAAAATACAAGATTGCTGGAGGATCTGCATGTTCATGTCCTTGCTTCTCGTGAATCCAGCTCTGGAAGGTTGTTTCGACATATACATTTAGCTTTATTAGTTATCTCTTTCTGCTGGTGAAATGTTTGCATTTCTTCAGGATTTACTACCTATGATACGTCTTACACATTGTGTATATAACTGCTACCTTGCCTCTCTTTATATTTCATCCAGAGTCAAGGCTCTTGACCTCCTGCCTTTTTATTTTATCAATATTATGTGATGT